>CADEPD010070776.1:0-10323 GCA_902829195.1 Fraxinus dipetala
CCACCACAACCGCCGCCGTCATCACCAATGTTAAAATTCTACGAACAGATAATCGGAGACCTCCTGGAGGACTCTAGCGGCGGTCTTCTAATCCTCTCCGGCGGCCTCGGCCTCTCCAAATTAATTTCCTATCTTCTCCACCTCCACCACCCCTCACAAGGCTCCCTCCTCATTCTCTCCGCTTCTCCTTCCCAAAAATCCTCCATTCTCCGCAATTACCAAGACACCCTAAACCACGAAACTCCGATTTCGACCTCTGAAATCTCCTTCGATCTTCCCGCTCCGCAGCGTCTCTCCCTCTACGGCTCTGGTGGAATCTTCTTTATCACCGCCCGGATATTAATTGTCGACTTACTCACCCACCGCCTACCGACTACTGCTGTTGCCGGAATTATTCTTCTCAATGCGCATTCACTTTCTGATACTTCTACTGAGGCATTCATCGTGAGGATTTTGAGGTCATCTAATCGGTCTCTCTACGTTCGAGCCTTTTCCGACCGGCCCCACGCTATGGTCTCGGGCTTTGCTAAAGCTGAACGGACACTCAAGTGCCTTTTCCTCAGGAAACTCCACCTTTGGCCTAGGTTTCAGGTATTATGATTTTGAATGAAGTTTTGAGTACTCCCTTCTTGTTTTTGCCAGTACAAGGTACAATCTTTAAACGTGAAACCTTTACCTGTTATGTCGTCCCTCTCGAAATTGGGTAGCATAAAACCTCTACCTGTTTTGCCATCACGTGTAGCATTGCTTGCGGGAAATCTTCGTTTTGTTGATCCTTTTTTTGTTATTTTAGGTACATGTTTCACAGGATTTGGAGAGGGACCCGCCGGAGGTGGTTGATATTCGGGTGCCAATGTCACCCTACATGATTGGGATTCAGAAAGCAGTGATTGAGGTAATGGATGCTTGTTTAAAGGAAATGAGGAAGACAAACAAGGTTGATGTCGAGGATTTGACTGTTGAGAATGGATTGTTCAAGTCGTTCGATGAGATAGTAAGGAGGCAGTTGGACCCTATTTGGCATACATTGGGGAAGAAGACGAAACAGCTTGTTTCCGATTTGAAGACACTGAGGAAGTTGTTGGATTACCTCGCCAGGTACTGTATATTGACTTTAACTTTCTAACATTTCATTGGCAATAGGAAGATAAGAAGGATTAAAATACTAGGTGATACAAGATAAGACTGTTAAGTTCTAAAGTTGGCATGAATTTCTGCCTTTCAGTTCTACAGGTTAAGGATATGAGTTTCATTGGTCATCATGGGTTTGGTTTCATTACAATTGCTAACAATGTGGTTCCAAAAAGATAGAAATACTAATTTGCTGCTGGATTAAAAATCACTGTGAAACTTCTCTGACAGTCCAAATTTTGCAAGTTTATACCTCAGATTCAAATATGGAGAGAGGAAGGGGGTTCTTTTTACGCTTAAATTGAAAAATGCCACCGAAATGTGAAATTTATTTCAGTATGAGTACTCAGTGGGACTTCTATCTTATGAAGAATGAGAGTTATGATCTTAGAAGATGTGGAGATTCGGTGATACCCTTAGGCTGCTGGAGATCAGAGGTAATCATGTGATGTAAACCTCGTTTTGCTTGATGAGTAAAAGCGTTGAACTGAACTAGAGTTTGAAAATGACATGGCTTTATCTACAGATAAAATCTAACCTTTCTTACTAAACGCTTGCTGTGTTGAGTAAAATTTGAACTTACAGATATGCTGATGGATTTTGCAATGTGAAATTGCTGATGGACATGAAACGATTTTCTCTGAGCAATTTGGCATTTTACTTAGACTTGATTCACTAGATGATATAACCCAAAACTAGCGAGGTTTTGATTCATTTGAGAAATTTATTATCTTTTTGGCCTTCTATGTTCGGAAAGAAATTATTTTGTTATGCTATCATTGATGTACATAACTAATTTATTGTAAGAGATTGCATATTGCCCTTGTACATCGGTCACTGCTGCATCTTTTCCTTGGTATTGATGATTTGTTTGATCATTCAGTTCCTTTTATCTATGTTTTGGAATGTGGACTGTTACGTGGATCTGGCATTGATAGGTATGATGCGGTGACTTACTTGAAGTATCTGGACTCGCTGAGAGCCTCAGAGAGTTTTCGATCTGTTTGGATCTTTTCTGAGTCCAGTTACAAGATTTTCGAGTACGCAAAGAAAAGGGTTTATCATTTTGGTAGGTCAGATGGTGGGAAACCTGTAGTCCCAAGTAAGACAGTGTCTACCAGGAAGAGAAAACTAGAAAAGATCAAGAGTGAGGATGGTGAGTTCCGATTTTTTATACCCGTACTTTTCTTGTATGCCATTGGATGTCTTACTTTCCCTGATTGATTTTTTTGGAAATGTTTTTAGAGGTTTATCCTGCCTGTCTTTTTCCCATGAAACGAAACTCAACTTGTTGAAACTGCACAGTTTATTAGTTTTATGTATGAAAAAGCATAGCAGGGAAAGAAATTACATTAAGCATTTGGCATATTTTTTTCATGAGAACTATCATCTTAAGTTTCTATTATTTCATGTGGATATGTAGATTCTTCGGCGAGGGCAAATAGTGGGTTAGTTTTGGAGGAAGTCTTGGAGGAGCCTCCAAAGTGGAAGGTGTTGCGTGTGAGTGAGTGAGTACATGGTTTAATTGATTTTAAGGGTACACCAAATGATTTTAGCTATTGCTAAATGCCAATGATATTGGATATTTTTAATGAAGAGAATTATGTGCGGGGACCATTTTTCAGGAGATTCTTGAAGAGATACAAGAGGAAAGAGAGAAGCAAGTGTCGTCAAGGGAAGAACTAATAATTGAAGGGGAGACGAAATGCAATGGAATTGTTCTAGTAGCTTGCAAAGATGAACACTCGTGCATGCAGCTTGAGGATTGCATCACAAAGGGTTCACATAAGGTTTCTAAAATTCTCAGCTTTTTCTGTGCATTTTTCTAGGCCTTGATTGTGATCTTGGGTTTTGTCATTAATTATGATGTAGATATGCTTCTGTTGATTCTACCACTTTTTTGAAGCTCATAAAGCCTTTTAAAATTTTTGTTTAATGTCTTAAATGTTTAATGTGTGAAAACTTCAAATCTGGTTTCGCTTTAATTTACCATCCACGTGGTTTGGGAAAATCTGAAATTTAAACAACTAAGGACTTTTCTTTTGACGCAATTGTCAAATATGGGTTAGGGTCAGATGGGCACCTCAAATGATACGCCACTTTGAGGGTTGAAGCTTTATTCTGATTGAACCATAAGCATACCAATGAATTTTAAGTGTGATTCCTAGTTTTCTTGTTGAGAGTAACTTATTTTAGTTCCTAACACCTAAATCCATCACTTCAAACCATTGAAAATTAAAAAGATCTTTATTTATCCAATACCTATTATAAATCTTTCAAAGCCCATCATTATCCTTTTGATTTAGCTTCCAAAATTGTTCAAACGTTAGCACTAAAGTCCTGATAGTTCTCCACTTCTCCTCCCAAAAATCAAATTTGCGTTAAATCTCAAGAGAGAAACTTCTTAAAGTTTCCCTTTATCAAAGTGAAGTTTATATGATAACCTTGCTTAGATGTTACTGATATTGCATTTTTACTCAGTGACATTTGAAGCTTCCGAATTGTAGAGAACAACAAGAAGGACGTTTTTCTTGGTCTATAATGAGCATGTTTCGGGGGTGGCTTTTAAGCATGAAATAAGCCACCCCACCCAATGTCATCATGACAAAATCAGAGGGAGACTGCCTCTGCAAATGATGTTTTCTACAAATTGCATTTTGCGTATTCAAGGGAATATAAGCAATTTTATACATAATTAGAGTCGTTTTCTTAGTCTGATAATATACTAATGCTTTGGCTACATCCTTTGTTACAGTTTTAGTATACATCTATGTATGAGCTTGTATGACATTTTACCAGATATATCTTAACATGTGTTTATTGGAAGGTCATGCGGGAAGAGTGGGAAAAATATTTGCTTAGTAAAGTAGAGTTGCAGTCTTTACCAAAAAATAACAAAAAGAAACCAAAAGCACCTAAAGGTTTTGGGGTACTGGATGGAGTTGTTCCCACAATTGCTGGACAAACTGCAGAATTTAGTAGCATTAGCAAGCAAGAAAATGATGCACTGCTTGCTGCAGCAACAGAAATAGGTAAACAAGCCAAAAAGGATATTGATACTAAAGATGGGGTTACCTGTGAAGGACACGAGAAAGGAAGGAGAAAAGGAAGCAACAAGAAAAAATCAGTGATCGGTAGAATTGATTGCGAGTCTGAAACTTGTAATCAATCCGAGATGCTTTCTCCAGACTTGGAAGACAGGAAAAATTACCGTGACCCAGCGGTCGCTGGTCATCTCCTTGAAAATGCACCTCAAAGTGAGACTTCCGATAAAGGGGTTCTTCGAAAGCATGGTCAGGGACCTGAAAGTACTAAGCAACTCCCATCAGTGCACTTCTTCGCCTTAGAGAGCAATCAGAGTATACTTGACATTTTACAACCCTCTGCCATAATTGTTTATCACCCTGACATAGCTTTTGTCAGAGAAATTGAGATCTACAAAGCTGAAAATCCTTCTAAAAAATTGGAAGTGTATTTTCTTTTCTATGACGATTCGACAGAGGTAAGAAAATTTGAAGCCAGTGTAGTAAGAGAAAATGGTGCATTTGAGTCCCTGATTAGGCAGAAGTCACTGATGATGATACCAGTTGATCAGGTTTGTTAATATATACTTGTCATTTCTGCATGAATGTGTCTTTCAATTTATCAGTTACCAGTGTTGTTTTCTGAGATATATGTCCTTGCAACATGTTTGATATGATTCTATTTTTCAAATGTTCATGCCCTTGTTTGTAAAATACTTCCTTTCTCTGTTCCTTGCAATTTGACTCTTCTCAAGGATAAGTGGTAACATCACCAGTGGTGGAGCCAGTATTTTTTTAATCAGCTGGATTAATGTAACTTCAATATCTATATTATTAAGTTAATTCTTGCTATTTACACTATCTGAAAGATGTCTTTACATTATTGTTAAGCAAAGTTAGATAATTAACCTCCACTGTAGTGCCTTTTTATGCTTTGTGTGCATCCTCTGAGTTGGTTAATCTAGTGACTAAGTTTCTAGAAGAAGACTTCTACCGGAGGATTCCTTCTAAAGTTGATCTCACGGACTGAATATCTGCGATTAAACATCATGGAACTGCTATTTTATTGTCTTTGATGAATTCACTCGTTAAGTGATAAAAAAGTGCAATATCTTTAAATATGAAACTTAATATTGCTTTTTATTCTCAAGTCCTAATTGAAAAATACATGGCTGCAATGTTTAATGATGATGAAGGGATCATTTGACCCATGGAATCATGTCCTTCAATCACAAACCATTAAATCAAGCTGGGTGGTGATGACTATCCATACTGCCAAATCAAAAAGGTTTTACCCAAGGCTGATCTAATTGCATGTTATTTCGAAAAGCCTTGTGTTTTATCCTTTATCAAATGGAATCCTTCCACCCAAACGAACTGGTGTGGCCCCAGCCCCTAATTTGAGCGACTCAAATGCCTTAACATATAAATTGCAGGGTAATTGTTACTTTCAAAAGAAGTTGGTTAAGACAATGTAAATGGTCATGAGTTCCTGCTTGGAATAAGAATGTAGGTATTTTTTTTTTTATTTTGTGTTGATTAAGACGACTTACAAAGTGAATTAGGGACGATTTTACTGACCAATCACTGCCTATGTGGTATTTGTGAAAGGTGGTCTTTCTCCATGTTCTTTGAGTTCAAACAGGAGAAATATTATATGTGTCTTTCATGTTGGAAGACCTTAAAAAAGTCTAACAAAGTAACAGTGTTGCTTGGATTATAAATGAATGAATTACTAGCTGACTTACTAAGAAGATAAAACTGATTTTTCAGTATGGCTGATTCTTGTTTAAATAGCAAATGCTGGTGTACTGTAATTACTTTGATAGTCTATCTAAAGAAATGGAAGTACTCTAAAAAATTTGGTGTGTAGTTCTTATTTATCAAGTAATTGTTTGAATTCTAGCTTGTCTTTAGCTTTTCCCTACCAGTCATAATAGGAATAAAGTGTTTCAATAGCATGGATATCAGGATATGGTTCCTATTAGGGAAAGTATAGTGATGTAGAGGCAGATGTTCTTTGCAATGTTGATGTTTCCTACAATTTTCCTGTTTCATACAAGTTCTGCAATTTGGTTCATGACTGGATTTTGGGAAGTGAATTTCATGCTGCTTGGCTAAATGGAGTTTCTACTTAGCTGCCTAGTTATTTTGTTGTACTGGAACAGAATTCTGTATTTCTGTCTGATATGAAATGTTTTAAGTTTCTGTTGCCTGGTTAATAGTTAATGCAAATGTGAAATTCTTTCTGAATTCCATACTTACTTCTATGATTCTGTGATTGTATGGTTATCGCTTGGACAACTATCAGGATGCACATTTGCTAGAAGTTAATTCTTCCCTCGAACCGCAATCCACAACTGCTCAAAATTTGGTTACCAGAAAAGCGGGTGGAAAGAAGGAAGCAGAAAAAGAAATGCAGGTATTTGAATGCTTTTGCAGTAGATAGTAATCCAAATAGATAAAGACTAGTAATATTGGTACTTTGTCCAGGTCATAGTGGACATGAGGGAGTTCATGAGCAGCCTCCCAAATGTACTCCACCAGAAAGGTATGCGCATCATTCCAGTGACCTTGGAAGTTGGAGATTACATACTTTCCCCATTGATATGTGTAGAACGGAAGAGTATACAAGATCTTTTCGGCAGTTTTTCATCTGGTCGTCTATACCACCAAGTGGAAATGATGTCACGCTATTATCGGATACCAGTTCTCCTTATCGAGTTTTCACAAGATAAAAGCTTTTCATTCCTGGTATGATGTAATACCTTATTTACTTTTATTGATAGGAAGTGCATTTTAATGTTTCCTCAATTGAACTACTTTATATCTATGCAGTCTGTAAGCGATATTGGGGATGATGTTTCACCAAATAGCATAATATCCAAACTGTCCTTGCTTGTTCTCCATTTTCCTCGTCTGCGCATTCTCTGGTCTCGCAGCTTGCATGCTACTGCAGAAATTTTCGCTACTCTTAAAGCAAACCAAGATGAACCCGATGAGGCAAGGGCAATTAGAGTTGGTGTCCCATCAGAAGAGGGTATTGTTGAATATGATGTTAGGTAATATATATACTGCTCTCATAAATTCATAATCCTGGTATGAATGTGTGATTCCTTTGATAGCCAAAAGTCAAAATAAAGTTGGTTAATAAATTTCAAGACCCAACGGGTTATCATGTATTGTCGGAGAATTAATGGTATAGAGCTATAACTTCATGAGGCTTGGTCAAGTGGCAGAGGTGCGGTTTGGAATGTTAATTTTGACACATTTTTGACACTTGGCTTACTTTTTTCATGTAGAGCGGAAAATTTCAACACGTCTGCTGTGGAGTTTCTGAGGCGGCTGCCAGGTGTGACAGATTCCAACTACAAGTCGATTATGGATGAGTGTAAAAGCTTGGCCGAACTTGCCCTCCTTCCAGTCGAGAGGCTGGCAGAAGTAATGGGGGGTCTAAAAACTGCAAAAACCTTGAGAGACTTTCTTGATGCCAAGTATCCAACCTTGCTTTAGGAGTTGGGACAGAGCGAGTTCTCTTTGCTCATCCAATAACTCCCATAATTTATCCCTTAGCTTGTCCTTGGATGTTTGTCGAACAGGAATAAATGTCTCTGCCTATGCCATTTGGTAGATCACTTGTACCCCTCAATTTGCTTCTTTGTTACTTGTATTTGGAAGCTCCATATTGGAGCTCTATGTTGTCTGTAGTTTCTTCAGTGTAATTTTATTGGTATACCCACACATGGTAATAAATGATTTTTCTCCGATTTGGACTTCGAATTGCAAGGTTCTTGTGTTTTAATGCATGTTAGCACCTAGCTGGTCTTGTATCTTTGCTCACTTAACCAGCATCCTTGGTTTGCTGCCACTGTGGGCTGTTGTATCCAATGACCAAAAATCAATTGGCATTTTTTAGGCCACTAGTATGTAAAACGTTCGTAGCACTTGATTATTTAAAAATGTAGTAACATAGCGATAAACATATTTTGATTTGACTAGGTCATTGTCTACGATAGTTTCATGATTGCTTTTGTTGTGTTGTTGGCACCAGATCATATTTCGAGTGTGAATTGTTTAATAGTAGAGTTGTATTCAGCACTGCTTTTAAAACACACTAAAAAAAATTTATAATTAAAATGAAATTTCAGTAATGGTCTTGAACTCTGTGAAAATATTAGCAAGTTGATCCTCAACTAAAGAAAGAGAGCAAACTCATCCCCATCCTGTTGAAATAGGTGTACAACTAGTCCTAAAGAACAATTCTCATCAAATTTTCTGTTGAATGCTCACGTATAATGTCAAACTAATGTGGAGCCCACTTTCCATTTTTTTCATTAAAAGAAAAAGAAAATGAAAAGTGTTGACCTAAAAATTTGTACTTCCAAAAATATCAATAGATCTTAAGGCTTCTCGTGTCTGTGTAAGCTTGTTCCTGCACACTAAGATAAACTGCTAGCTACACATGACTTTCTCCAGTGGTGGTGATAGCGATCGTGTGCACTCCGTCAGTTGACAATACGAGTATTTGAGTGTGGGGGTTGCTTTAGAGCCTCTTATGTAGAAAGGCATTCAACTTTGGGAGGGTAGATGAGAAATGTAGAGAAAGCAAAATTATAGCTCAAAGAGTCTAAATTTGTATTACATTGAAATGACATAAAGTGTGAGCTTTTATAGTAAAAGATGATAAGAACCGTTAGATGCGAAGACACATGGCCTTGTCCATACGACCAATGCATCTCTTAAGGGACATCAATCAATCAAGTGCATTTAATGTTATGATCCCCTAAACCTAACACGTAGGGTTTAGACTTGACATGTTGATTTTGTAGGGTGGTTATAGCAGTGAATTATCACATCAATCATTCGTTGAAGATTATATACAGAAGATCCTCTGCAGAGCCACTACCTGCTTCATAGATGGACTTAAGTGAATTATAGAAGGAACAAATCCATATAATCGACTTAAATTTATATGATATTGTACAATTTGGTTGACAACATGTGAATTGACAAGTATCATATCCATTCATTTGAAAATCTTTTTTGAAATTAATGACAAGGATCTTTTCAACACATACATTGTCAATCAAGTTATACAATTTGATTGTATAAATAGCTTAATTCTTGTTTTATGTCTTAAAAAGATAATTTTGGTGTTGGTGGATCTAATCATGATTAAGGCTGACAACTGGCAGCTAAATCATATTAATTTTGTGTCTCCTTATTTATCGCCATTGATTTCTATTTCTTAATAATCTTAAATTGACATTGATGTGTGCTTTTCATTTGTTTATTTTAATAAAATCATTTAAATATAAACATATATATAATTATATCATAATCAATTTGACAAAATTGTTCTTTGTTTGAAGGATATTAAAAAAAAATTCATTCTAAGATATTAAAATATTTCCTAGAGGGAATAGATACATAATTGTCCTTTGTCAATGAAAATTATTGATGATCCAGTGAGTACCCTAAATAATTATAACAAAATTTTGTATGGTATGAGATGTTGCATTTGTACATGTAGGGCTCGAGCTCGAGTATTTATTTTACCTCCATCCTAGCTCTATATAATTTCTTTTAATCAAATCGAGACTTCATTTAAAATCTTAAACGGCCTCTTCACGTGCAATTTTCATAAATGTGTTGCGAATGTCAAGTTTCTAAATAAATGTAGATCGGTTAGTTAAAACATTAATAAATATAGTAATTATGTTATAATATTGAAAATTTGAAATGGGCTAATGATTTTGGAGGGGCCTGAATGCATCCGATATTGGAGGAGTTTAGATGCCACAATTAGTCATGTTTGTCAACTTAAACTGTCGTTCAGATCTGGCCATGATGATGAGTTTCTAGAGAGTAACTTGTGCTGGCATCGACCTAACTAATCATTTTCTTGATTTATAATCAAGAGAAAATCACTTGCAAATTTGAAGAATTTAGGAAAAGTGTAAAGTTTTTCAACCATCATGACTCGACTCATTTTATGTATTGATCGGGTATGCACGGAGGCAGGGCCGGTCCTGTGATTTTCGAGGTCCGAGGCGAACTTCCAAAATTGGGCCTCCAAATTAATGTAAATGCAAAATCCAACTGTGTATTATACAACGTATTGCTTACTTAATAATGAATAATAGAACAACAAACACATATAAAGAAT
>CADEPD010070782.1:0-10065 GCA_902829195.1 Fraxinus dipetala
TTTATATATGTATAATTATGATTGATTGATTTGAATTATATGATTACTATGATTATGCATATCTATATATGTATATAATTATATATAATTATGATTGATTGATTGAAATTATATGATTACTATAATTACGTGTGTTTATACATGTATATAATTAATATTTGTTAATTTAAATTATAGGATTACTATAATTGTTACCTCCCTCCAATTTCGAGGTCCTGCTTAAACTGCCACGTGGGTAGTTATGTAAGCAGTCAGTCCACGTGAACAAAAATCAGCCAGAGAACCAGGAAGGTCAAGCAGAAGAGTTGACATAGTTGAAGTTGAGAGATGTCGTTCAAACAAGTCTGGCCGAAGTCCTCCAATGTCAAGGCAGAAGCCCCTTCAAGCTGCATGAGGCCCTCGAACCGAAATCGACCCTGTTCCGCGTTGAAGCCGACGTTGTTCCCTATAACAGATTTAGAAATCATTTAGAAGTGATTGATGGAACATCCGTAATAAAGGGTATCAGTGTGTCAGCACACAACTAGAACGACAAAACTCTTGTCAAATATTAAATATAACGAAAGGACGTTGATGTGATGCTCCTCTTAAGGAGATGATGCCACGTGGTTCTGATCCAACAGATACCACGTTTGCCGACATAGTATAAATAGGCTCTTCTTGTAACTAAAAAGGGGTTGGATATTTGGTTGAGAAAGAAAACAATTACATATTCAAAATACGCATAAACTCTCAATAATTCCATGTAAACTCGAACATACAATATATAAACTTATACATGCTTTTTTATCTATCCTTCGAAATATTCTCATTTGGTGATTACATAGATCACTGTGATTCATATTCGACGATCGTTGTTAGCGCGATTGCCTCCTGTTCTACTTATCGGAGTCTGAACGTTTTCGTCTTTTGTCAGAAAGTGCCTCACGCGCTCAGTTCCAACCGACTATCGTCGTCACCCCGACAAAAGTGCGCCGGAATCGTGCTTGACGTGGCAAGAGTGGACTCGACATCTGTTAATTCATGTTTTTGGGTCAACAATAATTATGTGCATCTATATGTGTATATAATTATGATAGATTGTGAAAATTAAGTAAATTTCCATGTATATGAAAGAAATTAGAAAGATTCCTTCTTAAATAAGTAAACTATGTATAAATTATATATACTATATATAATTTTTATAATGTACTACCTTATTTAGTGTACAATTGTAGAGACATCATTATAACTTTTTCCTTTTTGGTATCCCTTTATGTACCTATAAATATCACATCTAAAACACCCACAAATTCACTTTGTTGAAAAAGTTAAATTCTCCTCTACATATTTATCACGATTCTCTTCAAATTATCAAGGTAAGTGTAATCATACGTTGTATATTAAATCACTTTTCATACTTTAAAATACGGAATTCGAATTATGAATATGATATGTGTCCTATATATTTAAGTTCAATGGACCGGGGTTTAATAGCGCTACACAGAAGAATTATAGCAACGAAATACAGTTCTTAATTCTCGTATCTTCATATGTATGCTATGATTATGTACGGGATTATAATCATCTAAGTTCAATTTCTAATCCTCATGTTTCCTTATGTACGTTTAGAATTCCTAAATATTAAATATGAAATGCAATTTATGTGGCTCACTTATTGGGATTTTATCTCATTATTTTTCTCCCTTTTAGGTAATTGAGGTTCGAAACATTGGAGTTTGGAATTGGTTATTGGTGGTATATTAAAGATATTATTGGGCAACTTGTCTAACCGGTACCAAAATTCAATTCACGAGGGACGCGATAGAAAGTCGTGAGGGGATGTAAACCCATCCAAAGTGGACAGTACGTAAGCTAACGGCTTAGGTATAGAGACACGGGTCGTTACAGCAGTTAACTTACGTACTGTCTGTTTTGGATGGGCCTATACCCCTTACCCTTTTATGGCTTTCTATCGTGTCCCCCATAATTCGAATCTAAGACATCTGCCTAATGAGAGATTTAAGTTGAATCCTGATACTAATTGGACAAGACGCGATAGAAAGTCGTGAGGTGTTAAATTGGCATATGCCCACTTAAAGTGGATAGTACGTAATCTAACGGCTTGGGTATAGAGACCCGGGTCGTTATAAAAAAAGCTTACCCTCTCACGACTTTCTATCGCGTTCCCCAGAATTCGAACCCAAAACATCTACCTAATGAGAAACTTAAGTTGAATCCTGGTACCAATTGGACAAGTTGTAAAAGAAGATTTTTTTGATTTACGTGTAATATCATTTTATTGAAAAATGTGTGGTTGATAAAAAAGAAAGAGAAAAATAAATTATAATTTAATGGAGAATAATGAGGGCAAATGAGGGCTTAATTTTAAAATACTTGAAACCAAATATGTAATTTTGAAAATTATATATAAGTTCCATCTTCTTCCCTATTCACTGTGCCACTGCTTCTTGAGGAAGACTTCCCCATAGCTACCGAATCTCCATAGATTATGTCGACCTCGAAACATGGCTGTATCTCGTGACCAATACATCTCAACTCCTCTCCCGTCCACATGTATGTTACGTGTACACTTAGACGACCACATTAGACTACTTGTGAGCGTAGTTTCGATTTATGCGATTGTCGCAGATGTTCGATTGATTCCGCAAGTGTATAGTTCGTGACAAGTAATAAAATGAAAATTTGAGCTCGAATATCGTTCTCACTGAGACTAATACTTATTATCAACTATTATTCTAATCGAACTTCAATTTAAATTAATGTGGTAATCTATTAACAAATCAAGAGTTTTTTTTATTCTAACTAATTTATACTAACATAATTTAAATTAATTATCTAACTAACCAAATTTGTGGAGACTTGTGGAATTGAGTGCTTAGGAATTCTGATTTTACTTAGGTTATTCAATATTCAATCAATCAAATATCATTCAACCCCCATTTTCATATGTATTAATAATTGAATTCACTAATTTTAGTTAGTAGTCTCTCTCGAACAAAAGTTTTCACATGCTCGAATTTGCCACTTATCATACGAACTAGACAAATAAATCTCATTTCGACCTTATTATTGTCATTAAATCAAACAATTGGCGATCAAGCAATTGAATGCAATTAAAACACAATAAGTAATCAATACATAATCAAATAAAATCATTTGAATTAAATAAATATTAACTTAATTATATCATACATCCTAACAACCAATTGATTGGCCAATCATAATCGAGAAATTTAACAATAAAAAATGACATAATCGGGTTCAATACAAGGATTAAAGAAAAGAATCCTAGTGATTGTTGTTCTTTGACACCTAATTCTCAACCATGTATCATCAATATCCTCTTTCAAGCTTGTATGTCTTTCGGTTAATGGTGTTATTCAACATTATATATTGAGGATTCTAGGTATTTATATGTGTAATTATGTCTCTATATTGTATATCTAGTCTCCTTTAATTGAATACAAAATTCCTATTATAGACCCAAATTATGTCTAAAATACAGTGCTAAAAGGATTGAAAATCAGAATCTTAGTTAAATTAGGATATATCAAATTGCTGGAATTTAATATTTCATTCTGCAATTTGGTATATGTTTCCTCTTTTAATTCAAATTGAGTGTTTAAATATTGTAATTGAGGTCATTCAACTTTTCAAACGTGACTCTTTGGTCCCCAACTTCCAAAATATGTCCAACTTTAATCATTTTAATCAATTATTTCTCATATTCATCCGTTCTCGTTCAATACCGGGGTTTCTCTTAAAATAATAAAAAGATATGTAAAGCTACGTATCTAGTTCATAAAATTAAACCAAAAAGCAATTTTTGATGGTCAAGAGAAGTGTAATCCAACACTCAAGTCAAATGATGAAGAAAATATATTTGGGCGTGAAAGAGAAACAATGGACAAGAATTTATGTATCGAATTTAAAGAGAGAATATAGAATATTGTAATTAGTGAGTATGATGCTCAAATTCGTGAGCTTTTATACCAAGAGATAAGATGTGATGTCCATTGGATTTTTAACATGTAACCTCATTCTAACTAAGGTGTCCACTTTCGGCGACTAATCCTGAGATCTGCGATCTGGTCCCTCATTACACAGACCAGGTAAATCGCATGATGTGCCCCAAACTAGCCAGGGTCCAAGAGCCCCCCAACAGAACTGTCAAAGTGTCGAGCGAGTCAAACCCATATTGCATCTTGCCTTCCAGGAGAACTCCTGCCTTCCAGGAGAGAGTCTGCCTTCCAAGAACCCCATGAATTGAAACCGCGACCTTTGATCTCCCAGCATTGAAGAGCCTCATTGTTTACCAGTTGGGATGTGCCTCGAGGGACATTGTTTATTTAGAATATTGTCAGTGCATTATATGGATTGTAGTCTAGATGGTATAAAAATATTAAAAAAAAATTGAGTGTGCTATTTGTATATCTTTATATACATAGTTATTAAAACTGCACCAGATCAGCTAGTTTGGCCTGGAAACCGTTAAATGGGATTGCGATCTGGTCCGGTTGCCATAATTAGTACATTTGGCAAGTGAACATATCAAAAATCGATTGAACCGCACAATACATGGTCAAACCGGACAAGTTTAGATGAAATCGGAATCAATTTAAGGGTGAACTGGTTAAAGCAAAAAATTTTCTTCAAGAACTTGGACATTTGAAGTAAAATATCACATCCATAACCATTATTGCAACAAATGAACTTGTGTTATAATATATGTGCGTGTGTACATGTGTTTATAGATATATTATATTTAGAAAAATTGTTATCTTTTGTTTTAAGAAATAAGAAACATGAGAGTGTTTTTAAATTTTGCTACTAATTCCGTCAAATAGAACCTCTACATCTAAATTGACCTAAATATATTATCTTTTTTTCCCCTTTGTCATGTCAACTTAATGGAGTCTAAATGAACTTACAATGGTGATTATTATTATTATTTTTTTTTTCTATACTATAAATTTTGGCTTATGTGATGCATCTTTTAAGCAATTCACGATTATACTGTAAATGCTCTCAGTAAATTGTTCTATCATCTATGGCAACAAGGGAATTAAATTTAGATACCACGGCAGTTGCCGACCGTCGAAACTGAGATGACTTCACAAAGACTTTTGATCTTTGTACATTTTAAAGTACTGTGATTTTAATTAAGCGCATATTTGATGGTTAATATTTGAAAATTCGTTTTTTTACGTACTCGTTTTTAACTACACATTCACATATTAAGAGTGTATTTGGTGAGAATTAAAATTAGATTTTTAGTAAATTGTGAGAAGTTTTTGAAATGTATGGTTGAAAAGATATGGAACACATGAAAGATGTGGTTAATATTGTTTGTTTGACTTTAACTTAGATTAAAATCAGATTTTAATCCGGCTCAAACAGACCCTAAATATTATGTATGTAAACTCAAAATATTTTCTTAATTTTTTAACTATACATTCTCATAAAAATCACAGTTCAAAATATTATTTTCTTAAATAATGGCCATCAAACGGGAAGTAAATTGGATTCCAATATTGATCTCATTAATAATTTATCAAATCATTTGTTGACCAATAACTCACTTGTTGATAACATAACAACATTAAGCCATTATTTGGTACAAATTCTTTAAAATTTATTTTCCTCCATATTTATTTTTAACTATGCATTCTTTTAATAAAATAAATTGATGGGTTGTATGAAACGTGTGGTAAAAAAGTGAAAAATAATAAAATAAAATTGTATGTGAATAAAACATGCTGTTAAAAATTAAAGTTGATTAATTTGATCATTTTTTAGTAAAAAGTAGCTCCACCAAACATGCTCTGTCTTCTTCAAAGTTGTGCCTGGTTCCTTCCTATCCTGAGTGAGGGGAAATAGAAGTTTGGGAGAGAGAAAGGAGGAGCGATACTGATGGAGGGAGGGAAAAAGATGAGTTTTCTTTTTTAATTATCTGAATATTAATTTTTTCTATTTTTTATTTCACTAATAAAAACTAATGAGTTATGGTCATCATTGATACATATGAGATGCTCGACAATTTGACGACTATACTAGACAATTTTTTCTTTTAACTTATTGTCAATTATATTCATACTTCGTAACCATACATTCTCCAAAAAGATCAATATTACTTTCAAGAAAAATGGAGCTCAAATGGAGCCTTTGTTTTAGCTGAATAATTTCCTTCAAAAGTGCTCAAGACCAATTTGATACCTCGAAATTGACCACTTGCATAAAACAAGTAGCGACGACTCGAGTCAAGGATCCCAAACGACAAATATTGATCTGACTCTCGAGTCAAGTTCATTTTTTCAATTAAAAGAAGGAGAGAAAGATGACATATCATGGGGGGATTGAGAAGGAATCACTGGCAGACTTAGGAAGCGGTTGTAAAAGTAGGTCCCTCTGCTATAATTTTTCCTTTAATTTTTTTGTCCCAAAAGGGACCAATTAGGATGAGATATTTGTACTTGGCTGACCAAAATGGACTTGAATGTTTTTCCCATGCACGTGCTCACTTTTTGTCCATAATTAAATATTTTCACGAATGGTTGAATTTTCCACCAAAAACATTGGAATTTATTCTCTCCATACGCCAGTCTCCAAAGTTTGCATGCATGTGCCGTCACGGCAACGTAAGAAAGGAGGCTCAAAGATAAGGTAGGCTAGTCAGAGATCTACACACCTCTAAATACTCATCGTGCTCTCTCTTTCTCTATAAATTTCGACGGTCGGCAATGTAAGAGAGGAGTCTCAAAAATAAGGTAAGACTAGTCAAAGATCTACACACCTCTAATTAAACATCGTGCTCTCTCTTTCTCTATAAATTTCGACGGTCGGCAACGTAAGAGAGGAGTCTCAAAAATAAGGTAAGACTAGTCAGAGATCTACACACCTCTAATTACACATGGCGCTCTCTCTTTCTCTCCAGATTTTATCTATAAATAGAGGCTGGACACACCAAAATACTCATTAAGAAAAAGTATATCGAGATTCAGTGTTCATAAATCAGAGAGAAACATGGGTTCCAAGAAAATTCTCTTTTGCATTTTCTTGGCAGTGATTCTTCTAATTACTTCAGAAGTGGCAGCAGCTAGAGAAATGGCTGAGACTTCTAACTGTAATTACTTATAAAATTTATCTGATCAGCATTTTTTATTGTATATACAGTACATGTATTGTCTAACATGAATCATTAATTTTTTTTTTTTTAAATTTGTTCAGCTAAAGAAGTTGAGAAGAAGACTAATGGTGGTAATGAAGCCAAATATCCATATCCTGGAGGAGGTGGAGGCTCTTATGGAAACCTACCAATCTCTTATGGAATCATACTAACTCCTCCTTATGGAGGCCCTCCCGGTTCTAAATAAGGAGGCTCGTTTCGAGGTAGAATGAGGGATGCACAACCTCAAATTAAGCCTCAAAACTGAATCCGCCTCTAAGAATTGTTATTACACAACTTATTGCAGCTTAAATAACACACGAAAGATCTTCATTTCGTGCTCCGTGGATGAATATAATATGTGCTTTGTCTTCAATCTTAACTATGTAATGCGTATCATTATATATTAAATGATTTTGAGTTAATTTGTCTTATCATTATAAACGGTTCATAAACATTCAAATCATTTTTCATCATCACATTTTAAAGGATTCACAAGTACTACCTGCAACATAAAAAATAAAGTGAATTTTCCACGAAAGCCCAAAAACATTAACATAAGGGCACCTTTATAGATGCGAAACCGAGTTACAGGCCTTGACGGATATGTGATGAATCTGAAAAGCATCTGCCTGTGTAAGATATGTTGATGAATGGAAGGGTAACGAATGACATTCTAACTCGTTTTTATCTATTTATAATTTAAACAGTTTATGAGCTCTTTCCAAATAAAAATCAGATTTCTTTGTCACGAATTTTATCAATTGTTTATTATATAGTTCTATCATCTACGACAATGACGGAATTAGGTGCAATGATCTTTTGAGATTGGAGAACATGGATAAATAATTCCAATGGCCTGGTGAAAGTAATTGTTGGAAAATTCAATCATGTGAGAAAATAAATGAAAATATAGTCGAAAAGAAAGTACGTAAATATCTTAGGTTGGAAGACCATTCAATGATGGATAAGGTCACTTTGTTTACAGAAAATTTGATATAAATGTATGTGACGATTAGATGAAAAAATGAATTATGTTTTAAAATGTCAAATAATAATCAAGAAACTGATTAGACAAATATCACATCATATATATTTCAATGTTTTCAAACATGTATATTAAATTTGATATTATCGTGAGGTGACGATTTTTTATACATTGAGTTTAAAAACAATTTAAATGATAAGTGGCGCTGATTTTGACACATCTCAGAGTGTCAACTTTAATGATAAAAAAAAATGAGAAAAAAAAAGTGTACTAGTAGTTTAATTCACATTTCAGAATTCCATCTGAGATTAGCACATGCGTTTTGCGTACTATCTTAAAACTCAAATAGAGGGTTTGATCTTGTCAATTACCTTAATAAAATGATTAGAAGAGATTATTACCTTATAAACTGATTAATAAATTGTAATTTTTTGATAGAATTTGATCGATTATTGACAAAATTACTACCAACTGATCAAATTCCCTGCATCAGAATTACAAACAGCAATCAAATTGATTATTTACCAAAACTGCTTAATGTTAGTGGAGTAGGAAGGGGCAAAATTGAGTAACTCTTTCGAATCGACCCACGGCTTAACCACCACAACCGCATCGAATAATTTGGGAGCTCCGCTGTAAGTGGTGGAAGAAATTTTGAGATAATATTTGATGCCGGAAACCACTTGCTTCTCCGCCTCCACAACCTCTAAGAACATCAGAAGCTTGCTGCTTCTGGCCGTGTACTGCTGCTTCCGGTTGTACTCTTCCACGCAGAATTTCCCTAGATCTTGTACTTCCTTGTTGGTTTTCACGTCCTTGACCTTCGTTCTTCCCCCAATCAATCCTCCGATGGCGGCGGCGCGTGTTGAAAATAGTGCTAGTATAAAAAGGAGGAACAGAGGGAGGAGGAGGAATGAAGGTTTCCCCATTGCTGACTGCATGCACTGTGACATTGAGAGGTGTTTTGGGGATAAAGATGAAATATGATATACATTCATGAATACGTGTGTATATATATCGTGGTGCGACGCGGCGGGTTGGACACGTATGTGAAAGCTGTGAAGGTGGAACGCTTACGGTGTGCCGCGTTTCGATAATCCCAGTTGAGAAAAAACAAAAAACGCTCAATCCTATTGAGACAACCAAATTTAAATAACTAAAATAGTGAACAATAATGTACATTATCCTTTACATTATTTTTACATTATATCACGTGATAACACGTTATTGGATAATTTGAATTTTCAACAATTTTTCATACAATCAACACTTGAAATGTCAATAAAAAATGTGTACGAGTGACATTTTCCAATAGTGGAATACCATTCTTATAAATAAGACGATAAGCTCCATTTTTTACAATTTTTTTTTTAATTTTATATTTTTTAATAAAATAATATTTTTCATCACATAAATAACTTTTCATTTTTTTGAACCACATATTCACCATCACATCAACAATAAAAATTCATTCTTACTTCCAAAATGTGCATCAAACAAAGGTTTAGTCTTTGTTTGTTTGGTAGCCTTAAGATTTTAAAGTGTGTTTGTGCCACATTATTTTGAAAGAATGTATTTTGGAATAGTAGATTGATGAAGAATGTGTGATTGAAAAAAGAGGAAAAATTATTAATGTGATGGAAAATATTATTTTATTGAAAAATGTGTGGTTGAAAATGAGTAGAAAAATGAGAATAAAAATTTTAATATGGCTCAAACGGTGGCTTAAAAATATAATTTTGAATAATATTTTTTTAGAATATGTAGTTAAAATTTGAGAAAAAAAATTGAATTTACGCTCATGTTTGATACATATTTTTTCAAAATACATTATTTCAAAACTCATTTCATTTTTCAATAAAATAATATTTTTCATCGTATTAATAAAACTTTCCTATTTTTTAACTAC
>CADEPD010070786.1:0-10893 GCA_902829195.1 Fraxinus dipetala
AAGCTAGCAAAGGGATTCAGGGGAAGAGCGAAGAATTGCATAAGAATAGCAAGAGAGAGAGTGGAAAAGGCTCTGCAGTACTCTTACAGAGATCGTCGGAACAAGAAGCGCGACATGCGGGGTCTTTGGATCCAGAGGATCAACGCTGGAACCCGACAGCACGGAGTATGTTTTTTCTCACATTTTTGCTGTTTTCATATTCTATACAGTTTAATCGTCTATGTAAATTGTTTTCCTGCTATAGTTTAAAAATTAGGAGTCTGTATGGAATTTTTCCTGTTTGCTTTAGAGGTGTAAATGGTCCAAAATAGATATGGGTTCGGTGAAAAGGAAGTTCTTTTAATGACATGCTTGTATTTGGTTGAGTGTTGCCTTTGGTTGTTTTAGGGTTGCAATGTAGCAGTAATTTCCTACATTTACAAGATATAATTTCGATGTGTCTCTTTGGCCAAGAGGCTGACCTCTAATGTTTGTGCGTGTTTCTATTCAAGAACTAAATGAACATATATTATTATATAGATCTAGGTACAATAAACTAATAATTTTTACTTGGAAGGATATGTAATTTCTTGATGGCAACAGGACACTCTTTCAAGGTTTGAAGATCCTCCAGGCAATTTGTGGGACATGTTAGAGTTTTAACCCCATTGTATGCATTGCGGTTAACGTAATAATTGAAAACTTAGAAACATCCTCATGAATGCATTAAGGATATTTGGAGTATGGAAGGGCTTGCAAGGTTCTGGTTCAGGCCAAACTGATTACCAAAACAAACTGGAAAGGAGATACTAGAATTGCTGCCCACTTTGCTGTTGGATTGCTGTATAGCCAATAGCCTTTAACAAAAATTATCAAGTGGTCAAGGTTGGTCTGGGCGAATACAAATAGAATACTAGTGGATATTGTAAAGCATCTATGGGAAAAATTGCAGAAGGGGGAATTGTACAAAATGAAGAGGCCAAAATCGTGTTTTCTTATCATGAATTTTGTGATGAATGCACTAGCTTTGTAGCTGAAGTGAAGGCACAGAGGGTTGGTTTTACATAAGCAGAGGCAAAGTAAACCATTACGGGTAGATACAGATTGTCTAAGCCTGGCTAAAATTGTGTCGGACACGAGTCGGATACCGAAACTCCTCGAACACTATACCTTATCATTTTTTTCTTTATCAGAAATATTATGTATTTTTAACTCAAAAATATTATCAACAAATAATAAGTACTCATATTTAAAAGATTTCAACATGAAAAATTAATAACAATTATGAAACTAAATTTATACGATATAAATGAAGAATTTTAAAGAATTTAATCAATGTGTCGACGTGTCAGTACTTTTTTGAAAAATCGCATGTCATCGTCGTGTCCGTGTCAATTCATCATAGGAGGTTATCTATCTGTTGGAGGACATTATTAAAATAAACCAAAAGTGGGAGGCTCCATTACATATATGTATAGAGGAGCAAATACTGCCGAAGCTTGGTTTTCCAAAAAGGTTATCTTACTAAATCCAGCAACCTACTATTGAGCAATAATTTGGAAGGTAGCATCAATGGAATAATGATAACAATGGACTGGCTATATTTTTTTTGAAGGCTTACAAAGAAGTAGAAAAATCTGCCATATTTTTTAGAGTCCTTAAACAATCAATGAGTTGTGTATCCAACAGTTTGCAAAAAAACTCCCTGATTTGAGTGTGTTTGTGTGTTATCATATTTTATAAGTATTGATGTTATATGTTATGTGTAATAATTTAATTCTGCAATTACGAGTAGTGCGGTGTGCTTAAGTGGCTTTTATTAAGTGAATAAGTGCTCGGTGATTACTGGTCGGTGCCTTTGGTAGGTTATCTTGGTGAATGTCTTTACTGTGTAATGGGAGTAGTATTCCCAAATTTAGTGTTTGAAGGATAACTTGGGCTTATATGCTTTCAATGTAAGGTAGTAGTATTCCCTAGTTTATTTTTTTGTTGTATCTACTCCGTAAAACCCGAGGTAAGGCCCTATACCCCCATCCTTGTACTTATCTTGAATATTAAACTACAAGCAAGGGATGGTGCCAAACCAAAATTTACGGTTGGTTGGAGCTGAAAAACTCCTAATTCAACATGGATGGAATTTATTAAAAAAAATTAAGTAAATTCTGATGGCAATTTGTGCTGTAGATGTATGTATATTATTCACAAAATGAAAGTGAAATGTATGTTCTACTTAACAGTGAGATAAAAAGGAATTAGTAAAGGGCTGGATGCTAGAGATGGAAGGGTTGTAGGGAAATATGAACTCGTATTTGTTCTCTCTGAAATGATAAAATGTAATTATTGAAGCAAATACCATATAGATTATATCTGATACTAACCACCAATTCCTGTCAGTTGATAGATCTTCAGCTAATGGACTTTGCCTTCTGAACTGAACACAGTATGTAGTAGTGGAATAGTAGAAACCTTCTCTTTATGGGAGAGTGAAGAGGAACTTGTAGTCAATAGGAACCCTACTTTCAAATTTGAAATCTCATTACTTCAATTTAGGAAAAGCCCATATCTTTGTCATGGGGCTGACTGCACCTTCGGTGAAACAACAGTGGGGTTGTATGACTTCCTTCTGGTAATGCAGCAAAATGCTATTTTAGTCTACGATTAGGTGAACGATCGCAATGAATGCATGAGGACATTTAGAATAGATTAATGGTAATTTGTATGCAAGAAGCCTTTGCTCCTTCTGTGCTATTGATTAATGCATTGACCAAAAGAAGAATAAAGAAACATTATTCTTGCACTTTTACCTTTTTGAACTGGTAAAAAAATTATTGGTGGCTGCTAGAATGTATCTATGATGCTTTTCATATCACCATCCATGTGAAAAACCAAAAGTGTTAGGGAAGGAGATGGGGGAGTTGGAGATAGAGCGTGGTAGTAATTTGTGTTCACTGTTCATTACTGTTCAATAGTATAGTTTACTTCTGTTTCTATACCTCCATATTTTTCAGTTAATCATAGCAACCCAGACTGCCATCCCAAGCTTTGCTTCCCTTACAAACTATGAGTCTCACCTCCAAACAATCCTTGTGTAAAAAAAAGGACGGAAAGTCAATTATTTTCAGGTGGTAACCTGGGGTTAGTGCCAGAGGGTCTGGACAGGCATTAAGTTACTTTAGCTCACTAGCAAAGCTCCAAAGTGAATAAGCTAGTTTTCTACTATGTTATCCAAGTTTCATGTCATTGACAGTTATGACATATTCTATTAAATGTCAGGATTTTCTGGTTCTATAATTTTTTTCCATCATAGCTCCTTTCTTTCTATAATTACAGCTAGAGCCTCAAAGTTAGACAAGCTGCTAGATAGTATCAGTTTCTAAATTCTTGTTTTGAGATTTAGGTTTACTGTAGCATTTGATTGCTATATGCCTCAATGCAAACTTTTTGTCTAATATAATTTTTTTTTTTTTTTTTGATAATTTACCAATCAATTTTATTTATTTATGTAGGTCACAAGGCACTGACTTGTTTTCTCCTTTGGCATATAGGTTAACTATGGTAATTTTATGCATGGACTGATGAAGGAGAACATCCAACTCAACAGGAAAGTTCTTTCAGAGATTTCAATGCATGAACCATATAGCTTCAAGGCCCTGGTCGACATCTCACGCAATGCCTTCCCCGGAAACAAGACAGTCGCACCTCCCAAAAAGGAAGGGCTTGCAATTCTTGTTTAATCCATTTTATTGGTTATGTTTTCCTATCGTGTTGCTTTGGAAAATCGTGAAAATCATATCATGTACTCTCTCTTTGTCATCCTAATTTTATTCTAGGAGGGTTTTTGTATTAATTTCAACAGATGATAGCAACTTCTTCTGCACAATTGTATTATTGGTGAGTGCTTTTGGTTCCTTAAGAGGTGTTTAAGCTTCTTTCTTGACTTTTGGAAGTTGAAAGATAAAAGTTTAACTACTTTATTTAATTTGTTTCCAGGAAAACTCTTATATAAGAAATATAGAAAATACATGGTTTGACAATAGTTGTTTTTGACTTAGTGTATAGTGTTTACACCATTTTAAGGTGCTTTTTGGTTATGAACAAAGTGACTTTTTGGTTATGAACAAATGGAGCATATAGTGTCAACACCATTTAAGGTGCTTATCAGATTAGGAGAAGTGGAAATGTCATGTCCACCTCCTTCACCTATTAGGGCACAAATAGCTGCTATTTTGCACCTTAAACTCTGTCATCTTTCATATCTTGAGCCTCCTCTTCATTTTCATAAATGATAATTACTTATTGAATGCATTTGCCTTATAAATGAAGGGTCGTGTGATCCACGCAAACTCCCAACTACATATTCTTTCAACAAGTCTCCATGATATTGACTATGATATTGGGATAAACGTGATTCTAAATTGTACGATACTAAATAATATCAAAAAGTTGGAAAGTTTATCCTTTGGGTACCAATAAGTGGATTTTGTTTCATTATTACTAATATTTTGGTACCTATTCTCTTATTTTGTAATCCAAAAAATAAAAATAAAAATTACAATTTGGTCAAAATTAGTTTCCTTGGATTGATTTTGGTGGATGTTAGTACACCTAATAGTTTTCAATTGGAAAGGTTACAACTACCTTCCAAGTGTGTTGAAGTTATTGCCTCTTGGAAACATTCACCATAATTTGTCAAGTTCTTTACATGTAATTGACAAGTATTAACAATAATATAATGTTATATAGCCCTAATGGGTTCTTAACACGTATTTAGATAACAATAAACCTCACATCAACTGATCCACATATGTAATTCTGCAATTGCTTTACGCACAGTTTATGTGATAGTGAATTTCACAGCCCTGTTTGGTATAGATTAAAAGTTATTAACTAAATATTTAATATGATCCATAATTGTTCAATCACATATTTCATTAACTTTTATCAATATTTACTAAAAAATTGATTTTAATATACACCAAAAAGTGGCCTAATTGGAATGATTTTTACATTATTTATCTCGATAAATAAATTTGTTTGTTGGTTTGATACATATTATTTATTTATTTATTTTACTCTGTGTTAATTGGCTTTTTGAGGTCTAAAAAATATATATTTTGTGACATATTCTTGTGCATTATCTTGACACGACATAATCACGAAAAGGGTTGAAATATTTTCTGCAATTTTTTTAATTTGGTCTGAATGTTTGATAGAATACAGCTGGGGGAAAAAATGAATATTTTAAAATGGACAGGCAAAACGCGATGAAGAGGTGGACAAAAAACATTGAAGGGAAGAAAATGACCTGATAACGCCCAGTGTAATAATCAAATAAATTAATATGGTGTAACTAGGGCATCAAGGTGGACACGCTCTTCCTTCGTGGGTATTTTTTTTTTGTTTTTTTGTCGGGAATATTTTTTTGTAGGCGTGCAAAATAGAAGTCATTGCTCTTCGGGGCATTAGGTGGACAATTCTTTACTCCAGCTTCAAATAAGCATCTTTACATGAATCAATATTATCTGTTCAATTACTCGACCTTCTATATTTTAGATTACAGTAGAAGAATTCCGTAACAGCGAGATGTAACAATGAGTTTAAAGTTGGTCAAGACTATCTAATACTATATAACACGTGTCTATCTTCTGTCAAGTATGCTTTCTATACATGGTCTACGTACAAGATGGTACTCTTTGGAAATATAGAATATCACCCCACTTCAGCCTCCCGTTTGACTTATGGCATCATAAATCTAAGCAATTTTATAACTAGAAAGAAAGACCTCTCTTTTGGGGGTCAGTTATGTCCCTAGAGGTAGTAGTAAATCAGTGGGACAAGTTTTCACTCAATTTATCAAGGAATATTTTGATTGCAGTTGGCGGATCGCTTACTACTAGGTTGGTTTGGTTGTCAAACCTATGGAGGCACCATTTGTTGCAATTGAATAAATTTCTCCTTTTATTTCTTTTGTTTTTTTGCCATGACGTCCATTTTGGACTCGCTAAGACTTAGCACAACCTAAATTCTAAGATATCCTTTTCTCGACAAGCCAATCCGACCCAATTTACTTCTCTAAACGCGACATTGAACACTTTCAGGAAATGCGACTTCTTTTCAATAAGAAAACGTGTAACAAAGAATCACATCAAAGAAAGCTGTTATTCTCGTTGATTTGAATTAAAATTAAACAGCCCCTTTCTTGTTCCTATTGATTTTAACGATACATTCTTCTCTCTTACCTCTATCTCTCTCTCTCTCTATGCATTTTATTATTGATTCCAATTGAGAACACGGAAATTCTCCTTGAGGTACAATTCTCACTTTCTTCTCTTGGATCTTTCATTACTTTTCAGCTAAAATATTAGCAGTTTCATTGAATTGCTTTTGAATCGTGCTATGTAACAGATTTTTAATTCCAATTTTGATTAGGATTAAACCCATTGATTAATTCTTTACTTTTTTCACGAGACATTCATTTCGGATGAAACTTCTGGAATTTTTCGCGTTAATATACATCCAGATCCTTTTTTGCGTTCTTCGCTTGATTTATGCGCAGAATATTCAGATGCTTATAATTTTGATATGATTGTTATGTAAGGAATCAATTGTGCTGTGTTATTTCGGGGAAAATAATTACCAATGCACTAAGGGAATATTCTGATTCTTGATCTTTTTGGTGTGTAGATTCTTAACAAAGACTATTTAGTTGAATGATAACAGCGTATTAACAAAGCAATGAGCTACAATCAATCAGCACTGGGGAGGCCATCTTCAGGTATGCTTTTATGCCTCATGGAAATCATTCAGTAAAGTGACTATCAGTTCACATTGCAACAGTTTTCTTGCACAAATTTGAGTTGATTTACTTAACTTTGCTAGTAAAAAACTGTCCTCAGATGCGATTTGTGTGTAAATTTATGCCAAAATTTAGTATTTGACTTCAGAAATCGCATCCGCCGATCATGGAAAATGGTGGTTGTTTGATACCATGCATCCATTGTTTTAAAATCGTCTCATATTTTTTGTAAGAACAACTTTGGATAAATCTCACTCTTAAAATCGGTTTATAGAGAAGAGTGTCCAACGTGCTTTCAAACCCACAAGGCAAGCATTTTACGAGCAATGTGGGATGCAATTTGATAGTTACATTGCAATTACTTTTTCTTACATACTTTAGGCATTGACTTCCGAGTTCTTTGATTTGTTGAGTCACCTCTTATAAGTCTATTTTAAGGGTGAGTTCTATAAGCGCACTCTGTGGTATTTTGTTTCACTTTAAGACCAATAGCTAACATGCAAATGCCGATCGTTTAACCAGATAGATTATCCCGATTTATTTAATTATTTATGTAGACCCGTGGCAAAAATAAAATACACGAAACTTTTTTCATCTATTTCATCATCCCATTTCAATATTGTAGATTTGTTGTAAGTTCACCTTATTCTTTTTTTTTCGGCACTCTCTGTACAGGTAAAAGAAGATTGAAAGATCTCTTGGTCCAACGCGACAATCGTGTGTGTGCAGATTGTAATGCTCCAGACCCAAAATGGGCGTAAGTTACTCCTTGAGATTGATACACTGTTGTTTTGTTTTCACAGATTATTAAAGTTGGAATGATATAAGAGCCGTGAGAAAAGCCTAGTAGTTGTGACAATCTTGCCAATGTTTCTGTCTGGGCTCGAGCCCACTCTTCCCATTTTCAAGTGTTCTTAAAGAAAAAGAATATATTTTGATCCTTGCAATTTATTGCCAAGAAGAACCATGACAATATATTTTCATTCACGATATTATGCTGATATAACAATTTGATACAATATGTATTCCAACCAGTGTGATTCTTTGAATTGTTATTTCCATTTCAGGTCAGCAAATATAGGAGTATTTATTTGCTTGAAGTGCTGTGGAGTGCACAGAAGCCTTGGTACTCATATTTCGAAGGTGACTGTATGCCACCCTCCCCCATCTTCTGGGCTATGTTCTTAACTAACAAAATTGGGTATCCTGCAGGTTTTGTCTGTGACATTAGATGAATGGTCAGATGATGAAATCGAATCAGTGATTGAGGTCGGCGGAAATGCCTCTGCAAATTCAATTTACGAGGCCTATATTCCTGAAGGAGTCTCAAAGCCTGGACCAGAAGCTAGCCACGAACAGCGTTCAAAATTTATCAGGTCAGACGAAATGTACAAATACAAGATTTTTAGATATGATGGTTCTCTCACTCTCTCTCTCTCTCTCTCTCTCTGATCATACATTAGTATCAACTTGGCTGTTCTGAGCTCTCAAATGCCTTTTTTTTTTTTTCATCTGTTGGATCTGTTTATACCTTCACTGAAGGTCCTAACCATAAGAGAAAACTTTATTCACACTTAGACTGCACACATGAATTAAACTGTGACAGTGTTTTCAGGTGAGATATTTATGTTGTTCAGTATTAACTTTGTAGGTCTAAGTATGAGCTTCAAGAGTTTTTGAAACCTAGCCTACGTATTACGTCAACTTCTAAAAAGAATTCTTTGCAAGTAAGTTTATCCAGGAAGATTATGGATAGTTTCCGAAGCTCAAGTTCATCAAAGAAATCAGTAAGTTCTCTCTGATAGTTTGTAGCTCCCTTCCTTTTTGTTTCACATACCTTTCGTTTTGGTGTTATAACAAACATAATTGATTTGATGAACACAGATTTTTGCATTATGGTTTACATGCTGCTTCTCTTCACATGAATCTCTTAATAAATTATGTTTAACAGATACCATTTCAGAGGAAAATAAAAAATAATTGAGACAGAACAATCTCATCTACATGTTGCAGTTTTTACAGTGTCTTGGTGTTCAAGTGATTTAGTCTCTGTGAAGCTAATGTTCAATCTGATCACAGGAAGGCCTGGTGGAAATTATTGGAATGCTGAAGGTCAAAGTACTTAAAGGCACAAACTTAGCTATTCGAGATATACTATCTAGCGATCCATATGTCGTTTTGACCCTGGGCCAGCAGGTTAGTAGATCTCTCGTTTTATTCGATGTTGCATTGTTGTGACAGATATTAGACAATAAAAAGAGTAACAATGCTGGTGAAATTATTGCCATCTAGATCTGCTTATACATTCATGTTTCACAATTCTGATTTCATGACTAGTGCTGGCTAACAAATTAACACCTCTCCCTTCGGACGTACCTAGGAAAGAACAACAAGGGTTGCCTCCCCTTAAAATACTCGAGAGGAACAAGTCCTTCCTATTCTAATAAGCAGGCATGCTTTTTCCCAGAGAGACAACTTCCCAAACCATAAAAAACTGGACGCACCTACCCTATCTGATTAAAGCTAAAATCCCAAATTAGATTCTTAGGCTGCTGAAAATATCTTGTCAAGATTTTTTAGCTCTCTAATGCTGTTTCTTTCTGTTATTAGAAAGCACAAACAACTGTGGTTAAGAGCAATCTGAATCCCGTCTGGAACGAGGAACTCAGGCTTTCAGTTCCACAAAATTGTGGCCCGATAAAATTGGTAATCCTTCTCTTGTAGCTCTTTTCTCTTTATTCATTTTCATAATCAGGACACCAATTTTTTTTGTTCTTCTCTTCCTATATAAGCATCCGGTATATGGACACAGTCATATATCGTAAGTAGTAACAATCATGATCCATCAACTAATAATGGAAATCACATTATATATATCTAACCTTTCGACTTCTCTAAATTTCAAACCACAGCAAGTTTTTGATCAGGACACATTCTCTGCTGACGATATAATGGGGGAAGCCGAAATAGATATTCAGCCAATAATAACCTCTGCAATGGCTTTCGGAGATGCTGGGATGTTCGGAAACATGCAGATTGGAAAATGGCTGAAGTCGCACGACAATGCCCTGATGGAAGACAGCACAGTAAACATTGTGGATGGGAAGGTGAAACAGGAATTATCATTGAAGCTCCAGAATGTAGAATCTGGAGAATTAGAAATGGAGCTAGAGTGGATGGCTCTTGAACAGTATATGTAAATTCTCTACTTTATTTTTCTCTTCTTCCTATAGGTATATTCAGAAATAAATTTCATGCTGTATTAAAGTCGATTTCAGTGATATTATGAAGTTTAGTTACGAAATTTGTTGAAGCATACAACAAACATTTCACTAATTAATCTGCATTGTGTAAATTAATACAGTAATACTTACAAACTACTTATGAGCAAAAGCATTAGGTGCAGAAGTTGTAGCTGCCGAGGATGATGAGTTTTGCTGCTTTTGCTTTCGGAGGCGAAGGAGAAATAGAATCCCGGCGACGGAGAGCAATACGACGCCGGTTAGTCCACAGAATAAGCTGGCAACAAGCAAGTACCTCTTCACGTGATCTCCACGCGATCTCCCAACCGCGTGATTGCTCCACCATGTGGCCGGATCGGTGAAATTCTTGGCCTCCGGCAGCGGTGTGGAAGGCGAAGACTTCGTTACACCGAAGAAATATAGCATTTCTTTGGTTCCGTTGGCATTCACCGGCGGTGAAGAATCTTGGTAGACTAAACCGTGGACCGACGGACGGAGCTCCCTGCCGTCCGATTGACTGATAATTGTGACGATCGTAATGTATGCCACAACGCCGTATTTAAAGTAACAGTTTTCCATTTCTGTTTACAGATTATTGAGTCTTGATCTTTCCTTATCTACAGATCTTGTGCCAGTACTTGAAGAGAAGAATGCCCGGAACTGTGTGACTGTGTTTTATCCTACGACTTAATTTCACAAGTGGTCACTGAAATTCAAGAAATTTTTTAAATTGATCATTAAAGTATTTTTATTACTCAATTAGTTACTAAAGCTAAGCCCCTGTTTGATTTAGATAAAAATTAGACTTTTATTAGATTTTGATAAAAATTGTGAGTCTTATAAAATATGGGGTTAAAAATGGGTTTGAGAAAAAAA
>CADEPD010070793.1:0-16589 GCA_902829195.1 Fraxinus dipetala
GTAAATTTTTTTATTGAAAGAATGTATAGTTAAAACTGAATTTGAAGAAAAATGAATTTTTAGAGAATATGACTCAAACATGAGTTAAATTTCAGGTTTTTTTAGTTTTAGTTGTTCATTATATAATTTATTTCTTTTCCTTTTCCTTTTATTTTGCACATTGTTAAGTGGTACAAAGATATGTATTTACTTGATACATCACTTAGTACCTCTCATTAAACTAATATGTAATGAACAATACGGTTTCTGCTTCGACGATAACATGTTTGGTCCGTTAATAGGGCCAAGTCAATGCGTTCTAATAAGAAATAACAAACAATGTCCTTCAAATTCTCATGTCATGAAATAGAGATGCTAACTATTATTCTAAACTTAACTAGGTGACAAGTCACTATGCACAACATCAATCATAATTTTAAATGTGCACGTTATCTGGCCCTTTTTTTTTTTTTCTACATACTCATTTTCAATCACACACTTAAATATTTTGCGCTAAATTTAAAATTTTGCTCGACTTTTTAATCACATATTCTCCTAAAAATCACTATTCAAATTTTATTTTCAAAAAATATGATTATCTAACAGGGACATAGTGAATCATCACAAGAAATTTACTTCAACAAATTAGTTTAACAATATCAATAGTCCCTTCACACCACAAAGATTTTCCTTTTCATATTCTTCCTTTCTCATTTTAGTATCAATTATTTAATTTTTCCAAAAAAACAGTGTTAAAAACAATGCGAAAATCTTGATTGGTTCATCCAGTTTTCGAATTACGGTCGCAATCTCTTCTAAATACTTGTTTGTTCACGTTAATGTTAAAATTAACGTAAACAATGTCTATAATGATGTGATATTGTAACAACGCGTTCATAATGTCTTAATAAAATAGATGGTTATATTCTCATCATGTTTTAATTATATTAAATGTTATTAATATTTTATTCATCATCAAACTCTTTTAACTTTTTTTTTAATCGCATTTTTATTTTTAACATTTCAGTTATTAGAAAATCTTGTCTTTAATGATGATTTTCGTCCAAAAATATTGTTAATTTACTTTAAAATAAGGTTTATTTTGCATATTCTAAAATACAATGAACAAACGAGCATTTTTACTATATCTTAAATTTTCTTTGGTGGGAAACCATAATTGGAATAATTTATGTTATTTGAAAATAAAAATGCAATGAAAAGAGTTTGAAACATAAATGTGATCATGTATAATGTTATAAACCTTTCATGCGATTAAGATGTAGTTTAATTATTAAAAGATGTCATGTGAATATTTTAAGAGAATACAATATCATTAAGCCCATGTTTGACTTTTTTTTAAAACAAAATAATTTATTTATTTTATTCATTTTTAATTACGCATTCATATAATAAAATATTTTGAACGTAAATTTAATTTTTTTTTCTCACTTGTTAACCACACTTTCTCCAAAAAAAATTACTATTTAAAATATCATTTTTACACAATAATGACAATCAAGCGGGGGTTAAAAACTGTTATGCAATTAAAAGGTTATGAACCTGTTTGTTTACTATTAAAATAGGAAAATAAGGTTTGAAATAGAGAATTTTTTAAGAATGTAAGGTTCAAAAGTAGAAAAAGTTTTAACTTTACGTACAAAATATTTTATTATAAAAATATGATGTTGGAAATGAATTTGAGAAAAAAAGTTTAAAATAATGATAGACAAACAAGGGCTAAAATTATGTTACAAGGGCAAAATCATCTTTTTAATCTCCCACCAACTCCTTGCACCACCATTTGTAGGGTTTTGCTACATGTAAACATAATGTACAAGTGACATTTGTCATCGATCAATAATGAAATGCTATTTGGACATTATTTTTTCGCCAACAATGATGAAATATCACTTAAACATTATGTATACTAATGTGTAAATTCTGATGTACATGTAGAATAATTTCCATTTGTAAGCTCATAGTAAATTTAAAAATAAAAAAATATTTATATCAAGAATTACATAATACAATATAACACTATCATTTTAATTTAGATTTTTTCCCTCCACGTCATTTATATCACTTTTTTTGACTTTTTTTTTTCTTTGGGTAAAAAGGGTAAAATCCTTCCTCGGAAACCCTCTCTATGAGCATGTTTGAGTTCCATTTTATTAAAAAGATGCATTTAGAAATAGTTGATCGATGGAGAATGTATGTTTAAAAAAATAAGAAGTTTGAATTTATGTGTAATATTATTTTATTGAATAATGTATGATTAAAAACAAGAGGAAGAAAAATGTATTTTGAAAAAAAAAAAAAAAATGTTAGCATCTCTCTCGCTGAAGAACTTGTGAAAAAGTTGATCTCGAACAACTTAGCTTGGGTCTTAATCAGCTCCAATTCCTCGAATTTGTCGACGCAAATCCGCGGATTTAAATTCTTTTCTTTAAACACAAAAAAATTATACCTTGAATCGATTGCATTGAGTTTGAAACAACTAATTTGATCAAATAATCCTACATAGAGCTATATATAACAGATATATATAAACAGAAAGGTCTTTATATATAGAGGGTTTCGGGCTATAAAGATATATCGATAGATTAGGGTTTTTGGGATTTTTTAATATATAAGTGGAAATGCTAGTGGCAGGATTGCAGACTAGGAGGAGTAGAAATGAGGAAGATCGGTTTTACAGTGTAGCGAGGGCTCGCCGGAGTCGAGATCACCTGCGGAGAGCCCAAAGTGACGTCACCTCCAGTCGCTCCCAGAGCCGAGCAGACGAGCCTCTGGAAAAAGCCAAGCTGGCTGATGCTGTGCCGATGATGGCGGCAACCGAGCCGTCACCGTCTTGTAATCTGGAGAGGTTCTTGGAATCCATCATCCCTTCAGTTCCGGCTCAACATTTATCCAAGGTTTCATTGCTTGTACATTAATTGATGTTTTAGAATTTGTGCTTAATTAATATTTGACTTTGTTAGTAGTAATTAGTTCCAAAAGATGGGTTTATTCTATTAATGTTATTAGGATATTTAATGCGATTTTGGAAGTACGAGTGCTATGGAACATGGAATTTTGCTTAGATGAGATCTTATTCATCGAAGGTTGTACTTGTTTAGCCAGGACAATTGTTTCCTTGGTTGTTTCGAAGAAGTGGTAATTTACTAGTTTCTTTGATGGTTTTGATTGTTTTTGACTGTTTTCGAGTTTATTGAAGTGGTCATCTCTCAATGCTTCTTACTGATTATACATTTAAAATTTAGTTCCCATAATTTAGAAGATGAATTTTGTGTGTTTTTGAATAAGTAATTGATGGAAGGATTTTTGAAATATGTTTTTAATGGTTATTTTCTGTAGTATGTTTTTATGCGTCTGGAGCAATGTGCACGTGCTAAACTCAAAGTAGATGTAAAATCGTATTTTTAGTTAGCTAAATTATTGTTTATTGAAATTAAAAATTGTGATTTTTTTTCATCACCACTACTCTTCTACTGTTATATTTTATCACGGGAAGCTAGTGGAATTTTTTTCCTGCCTCGAGGAAGCAAAGCTGCAGTTATAACATTAATATGCAGAAAATTATGTCTTAAAGATAATGTTTAGCTTTGATAGTATAATAATCTTAACTCAAAAGATGTAGTGCTAACAATTTGAAAATCTTATATTAATGAGTTTTATCTTGTTTGTTAGCTATTGATCTTTTGTTAAATGGACGCTGACTGAATATGTTGAAAATTGTTCACAGACGACTATTAGGGGATGGAAAACGTGCAATGTGGAGTTTCAGCCATACTTTGTGCTTGGTGATTTATGGGAGTCATTCAAGGAATGGAGTGCATATGGTGCTGGAGTGCCGTTGATATTGAATGACATTGATTCTGTGGTTCAATATTATGTGCCCTATTTATCGGGTATTCAATTGTATGCTGACCATTCAAAGAGTTCAGCAAAATCAAGGTATCTATACTCATTGCACATAAGTTCCTTTCAGATAAATACGAACCTCACAGAGCACCATGAGTTCAGAGAGCCTAATAAAGCCAAAGGATAAATAAAGGATAAACTGATGCAGAAAGACTCAAAGACCTGCTGTTCCCGTATTACATTTCATGCATGTTATTTTTTAATTTTTATTGAGAATGAGTTGGCAAATTATTTTTGCATTATTGTTATTGTTGTGGTTGCCAAGCTACTCTATGAAACTCCTCTTTTAAGTTTGGCATTTCTCGCCAAAAACAACTTCTGATTTTTCAGCTTATGGTTCAACACACTGTAGACAATTAATCATTTCTGTAGCAATTTGTGATTTGCCATGTGATAGATGGATACTTCCAAGTTCCAAGAATGAACTAATCCAAGTTGAGCAGCAATGCTGTTGTGGAAGATTTTGAACACACGTCCATACTGAAAACAAAGTCATGAATTTGTTATACAGATAAATGGAAATAGAAATGCTTGTTTTTGAATGTTGTCAGTATGGATTCCTGCATGTGTGAGAATGAGAGGGATGGTTGGGGGGAGAGTGCATGTTATGTCTTAAATCAATATACACATACACATGTAGGTGTGTCTGTCTCTGTGATTCTGTATTTTTAATAAATAGCTTGTTAGATTATAAGTGAAATATACTGTCTACTTTGGATGGTTACTTGTGCTCCCTTCATTCGCAGTAGAATGTCTTGGTTTAAATTGGCTTCATATTGTGAAAGTGACTGTTTGATGGAACACTTCAGTTTTCCACAAAAGTAAGGATTGGGAATTTTTGTCAATTACATGAACCAGTTTAATCATGGACATTTTGGAAGTGGTCATGTGAAAATGTTAAAATTGAAAATATGGTTATCACAGTCATGAATGGACGGAGAAAACGATTTTATGTTCTGTCATTTAATTACCTTGCAATATGCTTCACTTATTTCTCTCACATTCAACAAAATGACTGATTTTTCTTTCTGCTCTATTTTTGTCATCTTCCTTTATAAATTACTATTATCTTTAATTTGCTAGAAAACAGTGGAGTAATTTTGTTTAGTCTGCTTACATAATTTCATGGCGTTTAGTTATTTACGCTTGTGATGGCTATTGAAGGTATTAGCAACTCAATATTTTACAGTTATCTTTCAGTATATTTATTTTCGAGTAGGTTTCTGTCGTATACATGAAGAAACACGCCTTGCAACTTGCTAGAGTAACAAATGAACTCTAAAAGGGAAGACATGGTGCCTGAAAACACACCCACTTTTTGCTCAATGGAATGCACAGACAGATGAGTGTTACATGGACATCCAAGCTCTTCTCTTTTATTTTTTTACTGGTCGTGTGGGTCGTTATAGTCTGTATAAATAAGATGCTTTTTGTGTCTGAGATGCACTGATTCTGTTTCCACTTATTGGTGGTCCCATGATAAATTAAGTTTTTAATTTACAATGCTTATCAGCAGCTCGTATCTGGAATTATACTTGCTTTTTTACCATTGAGAACTGGTAAAACCAATATTATAGGTGTCTTAATTATGTGACCTCGAGGTTTTGTGTGGAGTCATGGTGCTTTATTTCTTTTCTTTTTATCAGTCAAAGCTTACAGGATACATGTACCGTGTCTTATCCTTGGCTGCTGTGCTAGACGTTACAATGTGGCGTGTCAAATATCATTAGGCCTTTTCCCCTGTCTTAATTGTTATTAATTGATTGATTTACACTGGTTTAGTACTCATTTATAGTTTTGGCACATTAATGTTCCTCAAACAAGTCTCACATTTACATTTTGTGATAGGCGACTTGGTGAGGAAAGTGACAGTGATAGTTTTGCGGATTCTAGTAGTGATGGAAGCAGTGACTGCGGACAGGATAGAGGTGGCTTGAATTATTCAAGCCAACAACATTGTTATCATTGTCAGTCAAGTCATAATCCTCTTAGAATAGATCAATTGTCCGTGAGAGACCAGAATATGGCATTTCTAGAAGGTTTTTCTAGTGATGAAGGTGAATCTGGAAGTTCACAAGGTTGCTTGCTGTTTGAGTATCTTGAAAGGGACCAACCTTACAGTCGAGAGCCTTTGGCAGACAAGGTGTGCTCCTTTCCTGATTCTGAATGCATCATATGTATTTTTTTAATTTTTTTTTTCTTTTAATTTCATTTGGCGCTGAGAATTTGGATAACAGTTCTGTCCTCTATTCCTCATGCTTCCTCTGCTGAAATTGTCACAGATATATGATCTTGCTCTCCGCTTCCCTGAACTAAAAACTCTCAGAAGTTGTGATATACTCCAATCCAGTTGGATTAGTGTGGCCTGGTAACATTATTTGCAAACTCATGTGATTCTTGACTCGTTTACTGATCTGTGCGAAACCATAAGAATGACTCATGGGGAAACATTTACTTTGTAGGTATCCTATTTACAGGATACCAACGGGACAAACACTCAATGATTTGGATGCTTGCTTTCTGACCTACCATTCTCTTCACACACCCGTGACAGGTATCAGAAACTCTTTCTCCCTCTCTCTTATACACGACTCCACATGGAATCTGTTTCAGTATTACATGTTATTTTTATGTATTGTCCATCTTCACTCCCGCTTTGTTTTGTATGCACATTTTCTGTACTTTTTAGAAAAAATCAAGCCATTTCATATTTGACCTCAATACTTAGTTATTTATCTATAATGATGTGGAGTCAAGCATCGTCTCTCTTATTATCAACTTTTTCCTTTGTTAAGGGAAATTTATCATTATAAGCTCAACCAAACATGTTCAGAATGAAAAAAATAATTTTCAGTTTGACGGACTTGTAAGCTTTTACCCAAACATGCTCTTAGCATTTCTTCAACTAAATTGCAGGCAGTTGTGCTCTTTTTTCTAGTGCCTGCTGTATTTCCTCCATTTTTTGTTTCAAAATTGAAAATTTTATGTGGACACCATGGGTTTACTTGCTCCTTCCTCTGAAATATATGGAGTTCAGCTTGCTAGTATGATATATTTTGCATTTTCATTGATCACTTCCACTGTTGTGGTATTTTATACTCGCATTTGCACTCGTTTCAGGTAGCGAGGCTATGCATCCTCCAATTGTCACATACCCCACTGAGATGGACGGCGTTCCCAGGATTCACTTGCCAGTTTTTGGTCTTGCTTCGTACAAATATAAAGATTCATTGTGGACTTCGAATGCAGGATGTCAGCGCCAATTGGCAAACTCCCTCTTGCAGGATGCTGATAATTGGCTGAAGTTACTACACGTCAACCACCCAGATTTCCTTTTCTTCTGCCGTTGATGAAATCTAGAGATAGCATCAATTCTGTCATAGCTCAGACCATTTTATGCTTTTGATTCTGGATGTCTATCTATGAGGAAGGTTGAGGAATTGGTTCTTTCCCATGTTATTGTGCTGTAGTTAACTGTTATGAGAATTGACTTAGCCACCCCAAAAACCAAAAAATGAAAATAATAATTGAAAAAAAAAAAAGAAGGGAAAAAAAAGTACAGGAGAAAAAGAAAAAATGGAGTTCAAAAATTGCAGAATTGTCTGAGAGGTGACTAGTATGAGAATGAGGTGAAGTACATTTGTAGTCTGAGCTGAACCAGGAATCGTATGCAGCACTTTTGCTTGTCGAAAAATCTGCACATCTTGTCTTTTTAACTTTTCCTGTTTATTTTTATATAGCAGTTTTACAAAACAGGTCATCTTCTGTCTTGAGGATAATGTGTAGGTTGTTGTAATTTATGTCTGCACTTCTGAGGGGATTTTGTTAGAATCAGAGTGGGGGACGAGCTTTAGCCCCTTCGTGATATGTATAACTGTAACTTTTCAAAGTAGAAGGTAGCTTACTAATGGATGTTTAGATATATTACTTCTTCAAAGTTGTACGTCACTTGGTAATTGTGATTGTGTGTGCATGCCTTGACTGTGTGCTTCCCTGCTACGCATCTGTTGCAAGTAGGAACTGCCATGGAATTGTGAACTCGGGCTCCAACAATGCTCTCTCGTTTTCTTAAACTCCTGATCAAATTTGAGACGGTTCATCAAGTTTTTTCTTGAAAGCTATTACAGCTTTTATGAATTCCTACACAATAACAAGCTGTCTTCGTTCAGTCGAAGCATGTTTGATGCACAATACTGAATAGAAGTCGACGTCGTGTAGGAAGTCCTAATAATTACTGGTATATTGAGACTAACGTGAAATGCAAAGCTAATACTGAATAGAAGTCGACGTCGTGTAGGAAGTCCTAATAATTACTGGTATATTGAGACTAACGTGAAATGCAAAGCTACCTGGTATGCAGATGCACATCCTGGATACCTGTCGTTCTTTCTGGATGAAATTGTAGTCACATAATGAACTTGCCCTCTCAGGATTACAGGCGTCAAGGTCGTAAAACCCTTCAATCAGACCGTCAGGAGCAAAAGCCATTGAAACGAACCGTTGAGCCAATCGCTTCACGCCTTGATGATGATAACTATTCGGCTAAATCTCCATGGTTTCGTTGACTAAAGAATCTTTATACCATTTATGCAAAGGCGTGTTATCCAGTACCCTAAAAACGTGCCGATGAGCATCATAATTTTCATAGTTCATATGAACGACGATTCTCTCTCGTGAACATTTCTTGGAGAGTTCTTACCCCCCAGTATCTTTATAAATGGAATCCCCACAAGCAACATATAGGATTTGTGAGCCTCTGCAAACGTCTAAGTTAGGGTATGTTCATTTCAAGACAAAGCTTTGCTAGTCTAAGTTCAACTGAATCTTTTTCTCTATCAATGGCAGTGCCACTTGCATGCAGTTGTCTAATTTCTTCAAGTTCTTGTTAAGAAAATCCAGATAATTCAGCATCATAAAGAGATGGATCAATGTCGTCTCCCTCACAAAGAAGGACCCCGTGGATGGGTTCGAAGCTGTCCTGTAACATATGGACTCATGTTAGGCCAAGAACACACAATATTAGACCAAGAAACAAAGATACCAAAACTTTCTCTGAAATAAATTGTAGAAAATTAAAGCAGTCTAAGTCCCGGAAGTTCTCTGACCGATTTTAACACCTACATCCCCCGTTGAACATCCAAAATATTGGATTATGCTCGGTTCCACTATAACGCCCAAAATGATAACAAATGTTACAATAATGTTTAGCCAAATCACAAAAAATAATACAGAATACTAATCTCTCTCAAAATACAGCAATCGATCTACACGAACCACAAAGAATAGCTTCAAAATTTCAAAAACAACAACTCAGAAGCACGAAGACTTCCTTACAAATATTCACTTAGAATATCACCACAAAGAGGCTAAAATATTACAGATCGCCTTCTTAAATCAAGAATTTGAGAAGGAATTACACAAAGAACAACAAATCAGAGAAAACTCTCAAACGACGCACTCCCGGAAAGAGAATAGAATGAAACCCTAAAACCACCATCGAATATGCCAATAAAATGGCATCAAGAATAGAACCATCCAAAATTCAAACCAACAGCCAAGATTCATCCACATGTCTCAATCCAATTGAAAGTGTGATTTTAATAAAGTTGCATTTGCCAAAACATGTTTTTAAAACAAATTATGGGAGCACCAATCGAACCCGGTTCGAGTCCTTCAATCTCCACCTTGCTACCAGAATTTGGGTTATAGTGTAGTCCTGAAAACAATCTCAAGCAATTTTCATTTGCTCTACGTACCTGTACATGCATCATAAAGAATCATCAGATAAAAGTTTCAAACAGTTTAAAAATTTATTTAAAGGAATTACTTTAGTACCCATATCGAATGGATTAAGTTGAGTTGAAACTTTCCAATTCTAAGAACTCCTTTAGAAATGACATCCCTCATAAAATGATATTTAACATCAATATGCTTAGTTCTATCATGAAACATATGATTTTTGCTCAAATAAATAACACTTTGATTATCAGACAGTAACATAGCATCATTATCAGCAAAACCAAGTTCAGACATCAACCCATTTAACCATATTCCCTCTTTTACAGTATCAATTGCAACAATATATTCTATTTCAGTGGAAAATAAAGCAACAACCCTTTGAAGTTGAGATTTCCAACTAACAACAGTACAACATAAGGTATAAAAGTAAGATGAAGTTGATCTCCTAATATCTTTATCTCCAACAAAATCATAATCAGTATATCCCTTTAAAGTTACACCATTTTTTACTTGATTTAAACATTAAACCCAAGTTAGGTGTGCCTTTAAGATATCTAAACAAGCACTTTAAAGCATTCCAATGTTCTTCCGCATGGTTACTCATAAACATACTCAATATGCTAATGCCAAATGCAAGATCAAGTTTGGTACAAATCATCAAATACATAACAGAAACGACAACATTTGTATAAGGTATTTTAGACATTCTAGCATACTCTTCTTCAGAATTTGGACAACCTTCAGAAGAAAGCTTAAAGTGATTAGCAAGAGGCAATGTTACAGGTTTACAGTCATACATGTTAAATTTTTTCAAAACTTTAATCACATCATCATGTAAGGAATCTTTAATCATTATATCCCCTCGAACCTCAGCGATAGCTAATACGAGCTGATCTCAAATATTCGATCTTAAATTTGCATGAGCTCAATGTATACAACAAACTGTACTTAACGACCTCGGAAGTCGGATGTCAAAAAGAACAAATGTATCAAATCTCTTATACCATTGTCAACAGACAAACAGTATTTTCAGGATTTCCAATTTCAAAACCTACAAGTTGCTTCATGTAAATTACTTCATCTAGATCACCGTACAAGAAAGCAGTTTTAACATCCAATTGATCAAGTTCCCATTTAAACTGGGCAACTAAAGGAAGCAAACCTCTAACAGTTGAATATTTCACAACAAGAGAAAAGATTTCAATGTAATCAATACTTTCTTTTTGAGTAAAACCTTTTGCAATAAGTCTAGCTTTATAATTAATGTTTTTACTATCTCATTCACCTTGTTTTACTTTATAAATCCACTTACAATCAATCAGTTTCTGTCCTTTAATCTTCTTAACAAGTTCCCAAGTCTTATTTTTCAAAAGTGAAGACATATCGTTTTCCATGGCAGCTTTCCAATTTTTACTTTCCTTACACTTAATGGCATCATCATAGAAGTTTGACTCATTTTCAAATTGTTCTTGATAACTGAAAAATGAAGCAAAATCATCACTATCAAATCTAGTAGAAAGTCTGATCTGCCTCCTTTTCCTATCTCTTGTGAGTTGATACTCATCAAAAGAGAGAGCAACATGATCAAATTAAGATCAATTTCAATTTCAGGTTCAATATCAGCTTCATCTACTAGAGGTACAAGATTAGCTGGTTCAATTTGAGGAGGCTCCACCTCAATTTGAACATTTTTATCAAACAAAACTTTATCTTTTCCTTCTAAACATGGCATTAAAGACTCATTGAAAACATCTTTTCTAACAATGACTCTATACCCCTTTTCACATTTAACCCACAATCTGTAGCTTTTAACATATTCATCATAGCCCAAGAAAATATATTTTAGTGATCTAGGTTCCAATGTTCTAATATTTTGATGAGCATATGCAACACAACCAAACACTTTCAAATGGGAATAATTCATAGAACCATCAGACCATACATATTCAGGTACATCAAAATTTGAAGTTTTAGTAGGACTTCCATTAATAAGATATGCAGCTGTTTTAACAAATCCCCCTAAAAACAATTTGGGCAAATCAGAACTTAATAGCATGCATCTAACTTTATTTAATAGTCACATTCATTCTTTCAGCTATTCTATTTTGTTGAGAAGTATAAATAATAGTTCTATGTCTCAAAACACCATTTTCTTTACAATAATTGTTGAATTCATGATTACAAAATTCCAAACTATTGTCTGTCCTCAAAATCTTTATCTCGTGTTCAGTTTGGTTCTCAATTTGGATTTTCCAGTTCTTAAAGACTGAAAAAGTTCTATATTTAGTTTTTAATAAGAAAACTCAAAATTTCCTAGAATAATCATTAATGATCAACAAAAAATATTTAAAATCAGATAAAATACACACAGTAGCAGGACCCCACAAATCAGCATGTAAATATTCCAACATTTGTTTGGATTCATGAATTTTAGTTGGAAAATATAGTTTTACTTGTTTCCCTATAATATATTGTTCACAAGAACCAAATTCACCAAGATTTTGCTTTCCAAAAACTCATTTTGATTGTAAAGAATTTAAAACCTTTTTGACAATGTAGCCAAGTCTATCATGCCATAATTTTGCAAGTGTTAACTGTTCAGATACAGTAGAAGCAGTTAAGCCAATCATGGGTTTTGCTTTCAAAAAATAGAGATCATGTCTCTTAGGGGTACTTATGATTAAATTATTACCCCTAAGAATTTTAATATATCATTGACCCAGATTTATGTTAAACTACATATCATCTAACATATCTAAGGACACAAAGTTTCTCTTCAAGTCAAGAACATACCTAGTTTCTTTAAAAAATAAAACATTTCCATTTTCCAATAACAATTTTATAGTCCATATTCCTCTAACTTTACAGGTAAAATTGTTTCTCATTATCACTTGCCCTCCAGCAACCCTTTTAAAATCAAGAAAATAGTTTTTATTTGAGCACATATGGAAAGAACAATCCGAGTCAAGAATCCATTCATCACTCAGTTGTTTTTCCATATTAACAAGGATCAATCCAGAATTAGACTTAACTTTATTATACACTAAAATATTACTCACTCCATCAAACTTATTATCTCCAAATCATTTTTCTTTTTAAAACAATCTTTGCTAAAATGTCCCAGTTTCTCACAGTAGTAGCATTTCTTACATTTAGCCTTAGCTTTGGATTTATGCTTATCATTAAGTCTATTTTTATTTTCAGTAAAAGACTTAGGATGATAATTTGATTTACTAAAAACTTTCCCCCTTACTAGCAAACTATCTCCAATTTGATTATTACCAGAATCAGCTTTTAGCTTTATAGCCTTATTCCTCAAAGAATTTATTATCACATCAGTAGTAAGTTATTCCCTACCATACTCTAGAGCAACCTTGATGTCTTTATATCTGTCACCAATGGAGTTTAACAAGACTATAACCATCTGATCTTTTGAAATTTTTTCATCACAATTAGCCAAGTCTTGGATAAATTTTGTAAATCTGTTCAAGTTTTCATCCAAATCAACCGAGGGATCCATTTTGAAAGAAAAGAATTGTTTTAATAAGAAACTTTTATTTGGAGTAGTCTTAGTCACATACTTTGCATGAAGTTTGGTCCACAGTTCAGAGGCAGTTTTAGTTTCACCAATACTTCTTATCACATTTTTAGATAAGTACAAGAAAATAGTACTCCAAACAACTTCTTTAAGTTCAGCTTTCTTTGCAGGAAGTAATTCAACATGCCAAATATCATCTAAGGCCTTAACACATCTCATTTGCATTAAGATAACCTTCATTTTTTTAAGTCCAGAAGTTGAAATCAATTTTCCATCAAACTGACTGACTTTAAATTTTGCAGAAACCATGTTATAGTCAAGTAAGACTCACAGACTAAAGACAACTTACACACAAATATGCAGAGAACAACAAGAGTACAGATTGGTGGCAATCAGAAAATCATAGTAATACACAAAGTAGAACAAGATTTTCAAATAGCGGGCACTTGCAGAGAATATGCAGATCAAAACTCTAAAGAAAACACTGTAACATAGATCACAAAATAATGTTTCACAGATTCCTCCTGCAAGATTATCCATTTACACACCCGTACTTGATTAATCTCAAATTCTCAAGGTCTCGTAGGAGCCTTTGGATAAAGATTAAGATCAAGGGGGTTTCAGTATATGATAAATCGAGGGAAAATCAAGAAACCCTAAAAAATTGAAAAGTGAACTTTACAAAGGTTTAGAAATATCTCACCCAGCAAGTTTAAAAAATTCGATATTATGCAATTTTGCTTAACAACAATTCCAAAGATTTAGATCATTTTCAGATCAACTGTTTTCTCCAAGATCCAGGTATCTTACTCCTTAGTTAATGGCTCTGATACTACTATTAGGTCAGGAACACACAATATTAGACCAAAAAACAAAGATACCAAAACTTTATCTGAAATAAAGTGCAGAAAATTAAAGAAATACAATCGATATATTTCGGCCTAAACCCCGGAAGTTTTGTGACTGCTTCTAACAGCTACATCCCCCGTTGGGCATCCAAAACGTTGGATTATGCTCGATTCCACTATAACACCCAAAATTGAAACAAAGGCTACAATAATGTTCAGTCAAATCACAAAGAATAGTACAAAACACTTATATCTCTCAAAATATAGCAATCGATCTACACGAACCACAAAGAATCACTTCAGGACCTCAGAGACTCAAACACGAAGACTTCCTTATAGATATTCACTTAGAATATCTCCACAAAGAGGCTAAATTATTACAGATCGCCTTCTCAAATCAAGAATTTTAGAAGGAATTACAGAGATAACAAAAAATCAGAGAAAACCCTCAAACGACGCACTCCTAGAGAGAACATAATGAAGCCCTAAAACCACCATCGAATATGCCAAATGAAATGGCATCAAGAATAGAACCATCTAGAATTCAAATCAACAGTCAAGATTCATCTATGTGACACAATTCGGTTGAAAGTGTGATTTTAATAAAGTTGCATTTGCCAAAACACATTTTAAACTCAAATTATGGGAGCACCATTCGAACCCGGTTCGAGTCCCACAACTCCATTGACTCGTGGGACGATAACAGGTGCTTCTCCATAGCCTACTATGAGATCTAGAAGATATTCACATGTTCGTAGTCGTGGAAACAAAATTATCCCAGTTCCAACGAGTCCAGGGGGTAAAATGTAACAAACTGAAATTTTGGGAACTGTGAGAACCGAATTGAAACTAGCAGAAAATTCAAGGACTGATTTGCCATAAAAAAATATAGGATAGTGTTCGTGTAATGTTCACAATAGGGTCTAATCGGCTGGGAATATTTGGGACAAAAGAAATAGATCTGGCATATTGGAAAAATATATTAAAAGTTTGGAACATTTTGCTAATTGGGATCAGGATCACATGAAGCTTGGGTTATTATATTATAAGAGCCACAAATCAAGATTAACTGGCAAATCTGAGATGCTGCGGAGGGCTTAGTAAAAAATATTTTTGGCGGATCCCGTGGACAACTGAAGATGCCTCGTTTTTCGGTGTGCCTAAGCAAATTGGTTTTATGGAATTCTCGAAAAGGTTGACCTCGTGATTGGGCATATAGAGACGATGAACAAAATTCAATTCAACATTTAGCTGACAGTGCTTTGAACAATGCGTGATTGAATATTCCAAGTGATCGAAACTATAATGCTCAACTATTTTATCATTGTCCAGCAATTATGTAGTAGACGCTTATGTCTATTTCAGATAGCGAGGAAGGCCAATAGCGACTTTCCCATTGGTTATAATTTGAACTAGCCTTCTTCTAGTGATATATGACTGATGATGACTCTCACAAGTATATCACAAGATGCATTAAGACACATGAAAGATGATCATTCAAGATTTGACTTAAGTTATACTTGATCTTATCATGTATTTCTTCCATCCTTCTGAATAGGTCTTTCTTTACTTGAGGTCAGATCTAGCCCATTTCTAAGTTGTACCTTATTTTCTTTCTATTAATAATATATTAAGCCACGACGAGCGATGAAAATAAATTTAATGAAAATTATAATCTTGAAATTATTCTTGTAATTACCTACCTGGAATAAAATCCTTTGAGAAAATTTCGATAGAAAATCGAGAAAAGTTTAAACAATGATATTACCATACACAATTTCACATCCTTGTGTCACCTCTTTCTATTAATAATATATTAAGCCACGACGAGCGATGAAAATAAATTTAATGAAAATTATAATCTTGAAATTATTCTTGTAATTACCTACCTGGAATAAAATCCTTTGAGAAAATTTTGATAGAGAATCAAGAAAAGTTTAAACCATGATATTACCACACACAATTTCACATCCTTGTGTCACCCCCACATCACATCACATCCCACACACACACAGACAGAGAGAACACCCAAAAAATCAACAAACTTGTTCTTACTGTTCGTCAACAAATTATAAGAACTCTAGGGAGGATCTTTGACAGATCTCGAGGCATTATTATTCCTCATTTGATTTTTATAAAGTTTTAAAAGGCTTAAACACTTGACATGCTTAGATGTAAATGTTATTATTAAGCAATGTACGAGACACACACCAGTTGAAGTGATAAATTCACATTTTGTATAGATACATATTGATTCAAATAAAACCTATCGTGAAAGTAGATAATACTAACAACTTAACTTACATAAGGTCGTGCAAGTCCTTTGTGAGTTAAAAACTTCTAATCGTCCACCGAATCGATTATTTTCTAAAAATTTTAGATAACTCAATTATCGTGAAGAAATAATTACTTCCCTCAATAATCATTTATTCAACGTATAAGGACACCAGCGCTATTTTTCCCAAACTTGTCCTAACGTTCTACAGTAGCATCAAAAAAGCAATTTTAAAGAGCAAAAAAGCGGTCATAGGCGGTAATGAGTAAAAACTTTCATTAGTCAC
>CADEPD010070806.1:0-11477 GCA_902829195.1 Fraxinus dipetala
AAATTTCTTCAACCAAATAAAAAAGAATCATATTATATGTACAATCTTTATTGACAATATTGGTTGATAACTACACATTTGACATCATAAAATCCATCCATATTAAAAATCGTTTTTCATATAAATGAACTAAATTTTGGTAACACATGGGCCCGTTTGATAGAGATTAAAAGTCAATTAAAATTGAAAATATAGTCGTTATTGAGTCTCACTCATCTAATAAAAATCAACAATAACGATTAATTTTTCAATTTTAATCCGATTTTAATCTCTATCAAACGAATTTTTCAATTATATTTGTACAAATACCGTTATTGGTAAAAGAAAAAAACACACTTATCCACTTTATTTTTTTTTATACATTATCTATCTGTATGCAAATTATTATTGAACTCCATAACTATACATCGTACACCTCCTCACCTAAAATATCCACCCATCAATCTCAACCGTCAATTCCCAATCCGTATGTCCCCCACCAAATCCAAACCCTTGATTCATTAGAACTACACACATAAAAAATTTCTCCCTCACGACTCAGGTCCGCCGTCTGCACGCGCACTCTCTCAAACCCTCTATATTTTCACACGGAGAGTGAGAGAATCGCTCAACATATACATACATATACATATATTTATACATGGATTCAGATCAAGGAAAGCTTTTTATTGGAGGGATATCATGGGAGACAAATGAGGAAAAGCTTAAGGAGTATTTCCAAGTCTATGGTGAGGTTTTGCAGACTGTGGTGATGAGAGATAAGATCACTGGCAAACCCAGAGGATTCGGGTTTGTTGTATTTGCAGATCCAAACATTCTTGACAGGGTTCTTCTAGAGAGACATGTTATTGATGGCCGCACGGTGAGATAAATTTTTTTTCGTCATTTTTGTGTATTTTGCTTTACATTTGGGGCTTCTTTTGAATTCATTATAGCATCTAGGTTTTTTTTGGCATGGCTGGTTTTGCTTGTATTTCTGTTGCTTTAGTCATTTAGGTATCTGGATATGTCTTATTTTCTTCGATTTTTACTGGTTCGTCATTTAATTTTTTGCCTCTGCGCATTCATGCTTATGGGGTTTTGTTATTTTTTGTACGATTTCAAATAATTAGCTGGATATTATTTCTGTTGTGGTCTTCATTTGACGTGGATATCTGATCTAGTCAAGTGATTTTTTATGAGATTTTTGAAGGCTATAAGCTTTGCAATTCTAATATGGCACCTCAATCTCTGTTACCTTTTGTAAAATGTTTTTAATGATTGCTGATATTATGAATATACCCCTTTTATTTTCTTGGAAAATTTGGCCTCAATTTAGTTCTCTCTCACATATAAATCTTTTAGTAATTGGTGGTCTGCTGTTTGCTATTGTTGTGTGATTTTTGCTAGCTTATAATGGGTATCCATGCTCCTTGCAATTATTTATGGCTGTTGTGGGTGTTATCATGTTAATACTATGTACCTTTACATACAGAACGATACAGGGTTTTTGGTTTAAGCCTTGATATCAGTCCTCGAGTTTTTCATCTTTCTGAAATATAAAATAGTAATCTTTCATTCAATTTTTATGCCATCTTCATATATATGAATATAGCCTATGCTCCTATCATTCTATAATGCGTTGTTTATGTTTGGCCTTTAATGTTAGTCTTATTTACTTGTTTTGTAGATATAAACATCCCAAGCTTTTTCTTGTATGATCATGATACTAATTGTCGTTTAGTTCACCATCGAAATCAAAATGGATTGTCCTTGGAAATAGATTTGAAATGAAAAATACCCCAACACCATGGGGTGCAAAAAGGATTTGAAATCAAAATTGTAAAAATGTTATTTGGTTTGAATTGTAATTGGAATCAAAGTTATCTACACTTGAGCATTATACCTCTGGATAATATAATGGAGTAATTTTTTTTCTTATTTTAAGTACATATAACTTTTTATTAAAGATGAAAAAAATATAACGAGGAAAGAGAATAAGAACAATGAGGTAGATTAGAAAATACTTCCTCTCTGCAGCTTCTTCCTATGCACCCACCACACTTTCTTCTCGACCCATCCCAGTCTCATACCAGCACTCTTTCTTTCACTCACCCATACTAGATTTAGAAGCCTATCATGGTAGAAGTTAACCCCAACTCCAAATCAATCTTCTAAGCATCAGCCTCCATGCACAGGTGGGTGCAGGCAAAGACGTGCACACATACAAAAATAGTGGTCATACAAGTGTGACCGTGCACACATATAGAGTTAGAAGTTCAGAACTTGGAACTCAAGTAGCTTTGCAAATTCGCATCCTTGCACACAAATTCACCTTCCAGATTCCGATTCTGTATCATTGTTCTCATTATGCATTGGGGTTAGTTGTTTGGACTATGGTTTCTTTTTTGGGGGTTGACTTGTTATTTAATCTCTGGTTGTGTAAGTATCGTTTTCTATTTGTTGCTAAGATGTTGAGTAGCATCAAACTGATTATTTTTTGGGTCATATGACTTTCTGTTCTGTGTTCTTGTGTTTCTACTGGCTACTGGCACCCATGTTAGGTCCATGTCACAGATAGAAATAGTATTTTTCTCCAACTGAATATGTTTACCCTATGAAATTTTTAAATTTCTCACTTTATTGATAATTTAATGTAATATCTCCACATGAGAAATTTATACCTGAATGTGATTTTGATTTCAATCCCATTCTACATTTATTTGAAATTTAGAATTATATTGTATGTTTGTCATTTTTTATCCTTAATCATGACCAGAAGACAGTTTTTGTCCTAAATCCTAATAGGTCGAGGCAAAGAGAGCCTTATCAAGAGAGGAACAACAAGTTTCAAAAGGTGGAAACCCTAATACATCTAGAAACTTTGGAGGTGTTGGGAATACTAGGACCAAGAAGATATTTGTTGGGGGACTGCCACCACCTCTTTCTGAAGATGGATTCCGTGATTATTTTGAAGCTTATGGCACTGTAACTGATGTAGTGATAATGTATGACCAGCAGACAAACAGACCTCGTGGATTTGGGTTTATTTCATTTGATTCTGAGGATGCAGTAGATAGGGTATTGCACAAGACTTATCATGATCTAAATGGTAAGCAAGTGGAAGTCAAGCGTGCTCTTCCTAAAGATGCCAATCCTGGTGGGAGTGGCCGTTCCATGGGTGGTGGGACAGGTGGCGGCAGTGTTGGAGGTTATCAGGGGTATGGTTCTTCTGTTGGAGATAGTCGAATGGATTCCTCCAGGTACATGCAATCTCAATCTCAAAATGATGGAGGTGGGTATCCACCTTATGGTCCATCTGGGTATAATACTTCCGGTTATGCGTATGGTCCTGGAAATAATGGCATGGGTTATGGTGGCTATGGAAATTATGGGAGTGCTGGATCAGGCTACGGAAATCCTAATGCTCCAAATGCCCAAAGAAGTTCATGGGGTTCACAGGCTCCCTCTGGATATGGAAATATGAGCTATGGAAATTCTCAATGGGGTAGCCCTAATCCTAGTGCTGGTGGTGGCCTTGTAAGTGGTGGGTTAACTACTGGTCAGTCATCAAGCGGAGCTCCTGGATATGGTAATCAAGGTTATGGTTATGGTGGATATGGTGGCAATGATGGAACTTACGGGAACCAAGCTGCTGCTTATGGGGCTGTCGGTGGGCGTGCAGGAAGTGGCCCAAATGGTAGTGCACCTGCAGGAGAGCTGCAAGCAGGTCCTGGGGGTTATGTGGGAGGTGGCTATAGTGATGCTGGTGGTAATTTCGATTATGGTAACTCAGGCTGGCGATCTGACCCTTCACAAACTTCTGGTAACTATGGGCAACAATCAAATGGACCTTATGGTGGCCAAGCTGGGTATGGTGGTGGATATGGCAGTGCTCCAACTAGACAGGCTCAGCAGCAGTGATTTTACTACTTGATTCCATCTATCCTTGGTTGGAGGTTTTTGCCATCAGTGCTTTCCCATTTCAAGTGCAGGGTAGGTGGCTCTTGCAAGATGTCACTGGCATATTGGGGCTTGTTGGACTGCTTGAATACCAGTATTTTACGTACTTATTTTGCTCAGTCTATAATAAGTAGTAGTACTTGAGGATCAGAGTTTACCTCACTTTCTATTTGCTTTTAAGTTTAGTTTAAATTTCGGCTTGCTTATAGCTATTTTGATAGCTGCTCTGGAGTTCTTAATGTTTGAGATATAGCTTATGTAGAATTTTTATGTGAGTTAAGACAAGTTATTTGGTAATCTTATGAAGTTAGTTTTTAATTTCTGGCCGCCTTAAGCAGATTGTATCTGAGATGGAAGCTTCATGGTAATTACATGACAAGTAGTATTTCATCACTACTGCTACTACGATGTTGTGTATAAATTGCATCTCTGTTACTTTGCAATGAAGTTTCTTATTATACAGTTATTAAACAGAAAATTTTGTAAACTGACCTCTTATTGATAGGGAATCCAATCTTGGGTACTTCAATCTGTTATAGGTGGTGAAACTCTTGGTGTTAGTTGGACTTTTTCTGCTGGAGAGTATCCTATTTATCTATAGAAGTAGAGCTACTGCAATCTCGGGTAGATCAGTCTCGTAATGGGTAGCAATAATCTTAGTGGTAGTTAAAATTTTGACAATGTCATAATCATTTCCCCCTGTATTTGCCCTTGTGTTGTACAGGAGGAGAGATGCTCGAGAACTCAGGTGGGTGAACTGAAGTGTCCACTCAAGCTAAACACAAGCTTCATGCAGGGCGTACGTGTTTAGCATGGAAATGGAACTTAAAAGTGGACTTGGCTTGGTTAATATGACTCATTACCCTGAAACTGGTGCTGAAGCAGCTTTCAAACTGGAATCTCTTGATCTTCATCGAGGTTTTAGTACGATGGAGATTCATGGCAGACATGTTTGGTATGTAGATCTCAGAGAGCAGTTGGTTTAGTAATGACAACATGAACTGTCTGGTGATCTGTTAGCATTATAGAGTAGAGTTTAAAATTAGTTCTTAGATACTGTCCTAACTGGCCAAAAATCAATCTAATATCAATATACAAGTTTCTTTTTTAGTCAAAGAACTAACTTTTTTTTTTTTGTTCATTTATGTTGTCTTTTGCTCTTTATTTTCCGAATAATAGTAGTCTTCCTAATTCACTTGAAGTTCTACTGTTATTTAGCACTTACTAATTTATGACATTATAAATTGCGATTCAATATTTACTAGGACTGATCTAACTGTTTAAATAAGAATGTGCTGTTTACAAAATCTCGGAGTTGGAAGTTAGATTATCCCTCCTTTAGTTTTGTTGGTCGACACCGAGTATGAAATTGGCAGTACTTGTCAGTGTAGTCCTTAGAAATTTTGTAGTACTGTGTGGAGGATAGAAACTGTTAAAACTGGATCAACTTGTTTCTGTGTTGGGTTTAAACTTGGTGTTATATTTTCTGTTGATTGGTAAGGTTGTACGGTAGATATCTTTATCGTTCTCTAGTTCGGAAACTGATAACGGGTTATTCACTCAAATAAAACAATATCAAGCAGGTTGTTCAATCACTCGAGTGTATTTGAACTTGAACTAGGGAGTTTAATTGAGAGTAGAAATGGTTCAGTCGGAGAGGAGTTGATCGGAAATGGTGTTATCATTATTTGTATTTCTTTTGTCAAGAGCATGCTCTTGGTTTGTTACTCCCATTACATAATAGAAGTATCTTGTTAGCATGATGATTTGAAGTTGGAAAATTATTTGGTATATTTGTATCCATGTACAGTAGTAGAAGCTTTATATTCTAAAATGTACATTCATGCTGCACTATTTAAATCTACTTTACCAAGGAAAGGTAGATTCTTTCTTGGAATCAAAATAAAAATGAAGTGAAAACTAATGCAAATTAAGTGATTATACCTCGATGTATTGACGGGCATAACCAACTTGCTTATTATTCACGTTGGGACTAATAACTCGTCATCTTCATAAAGACAATTTCAAATTTCTTGAAAAATACCGTCTCATTCTCCTTTAAACCAATGACGGAGTAAGGATAATCACGTGGTTTCTTTAAATTTCTTTTGTTTTGAGATTGAAAACACTTGACATAAAAGACGAGAAGTATAATCTAAGAAAAATAATCATCCATACTTTCATCATACGTGAAACAATCGGTCAATGTGAATCCATGCAGCAATTTGTAACAAATACATAATCTGTGTGATAGTCACCAGGAATTGCAACTTTCTGATGCTCCTAAAAGCATTCAAAATAATGAATTGACCAATTATTGAGGAATATTTCTTGAGAAAATACAGTTAATATGCAGAAGGCACACCCTTGTATGGATCACCAAATGCAGCAATATTGCCAGGTCGTGAGAAGACAATCTGTATAAAAATGTAAGAATTACTAAAGCATCGAGATTTTTAGCAACAAGAGGATGGTCCAAGTGTATATTTAACATAAAACCTTGTCACGTCTTATATCAAATAAATGCAATAAAAAGAAAAGAATGGGGTAGATGGAGAGGGGCAATATTTTAGAGCCCGTTTGGCATGATTTCGAAAAACTCAAAAGGAGCTTTATCCAAAAGCTGCTTTTGAATCTGTTTGACTAATTTTATGAAGAATAATGATATTCATCCCCACTGGGATTGAGCACCAATCCATGTGGCAATTACATGATATTAAATGATAGATTCAATTAAATGAGTCATATGATTTTGTATTTAATTGAATCTATCATTTAATGTCATGTAATTGTCACATAGACTGATGCTCAATCCCAGTGAGAATGAATAGCATTACTCTTTTATAGGAAGCAAAAGTCACGTCAAACGATCCCTTATTCTCTTATAAATTTGGAAAGTTAAGATAGAGTTGTACCTGATAATTTCCAAGCGTGCAAGATTTAAATCCAGCAGCACAGTAATCAAAATAATATTCCCATGTTCGAATGAACTTCTCATTGAATCCTAAAGAAAGGATTTGGCTGAAAGGGCACATATGTTAATGTCCCAAGTATCAAGAATTTGAATAAAATTTAAAATCTTTTGCAATGTACTGTCCAGTCGTATGTTATACTCCTCCATACTGAACACGTTCTTAGAGACACTATTAAGCAAACTTCTTGTATGGTCATCGGTGGTTGTTAATACACACATCAAGCTATGATTATTTCTCACCTCTGCTTCTCGAGAAAGTTTTCCCTCCAACATCTGAGTGTTTGATAATAGTGAATTCCAATGTCTTCGAGGTGCTCGACGCTGCATTTGAAACGGTTTCCATTGAATTTTTACGTACTGTTTTAAGAAAGCATCAGGGAAAAAAGGATCAAAGAATTTGATTTTACCAAAGTCTGGATGCAGCAGCCATTGCGGATGTTACACGACTAAGCGAAGGCAAGCATCCACCCGGAAATATATATTCCTTGATAAAGTCTGAGCTCCGTCTGTATTCATCATATCTCTCATCCGGTATTGATATGAACTATGAAAAAATAAACCATTTAAAATGTTAAGATATGTTAATTCACCAAAGGTAGATATGTTAATTCACCTTATGAAAGGTTGCAAATTTCAAAGATTCCTGATCAACTATACCTAGATGGTCTAGTTTCCTAACGGAACTATAAAAGAATTTAAAGCTTTGTAATTACAAATCCTATTCTTTGAACAAGTGAAGAACAATGTACTAAATGTGAAACATAAGACAAGAAAAAGTAAATGCAGAAAACCCTAAAAACAAAATGTCCCATGTCAGTTCTGCTGCATAAGCGAAAGAACGTTGAGATGGAAAAACATTTTACCTTACAGCAGAATGCTCATGACAAAAACAGTGAAAATCTTGGCAACTAAGCGCTAGAACTGGACTAGTTGCAGTACATACCTGTAGAACGAGAAGACCGTCTTCTGCTAATACTGATTCACAGCAACGAAAAAAGTGCTCCATAAATTCATGGCCTACAGCTTCTAACATCTCACTGTGAATTTATCAACTGGATTATTAGCGTACATTGCATGCAGCAATTTGACAAAATATTTATTTTCTGCAGAATATGTTAAATTAATCTGACAAAAGGCTCACCATGATATAATTCTGTCATACTTGTTCATGTTAGGCAATTGGCGATAGTCACATAGATGGAAACTTATGTAGTCCTGAAATTAAGTTCACTAGTAGATAAGAAACTTGGAGAACCCGTTCAGTGAGTCACAACTCAAGTCAGATACTCGAAAGAAATAAGCATTCTCGTGTTCATAAATATTCAAGATGCATGACAATACTTATTACCACACGAATGTAAAAATAAATATATATTTTTTAGAAGACGGTCTTTTGGAACTACCACAAAAAGAACACATAGTATACCTGCAGGCCAGCTTCCTTCACTTTTAGTTCAGCATATTTAAGTTGCTGCTCTGACAGGGTGATCCCAGTATATCTGCATCCAGTTCGTTTGACAACTTCAATTGCTAAACTTCCCCAGCCACATCCAATCTCTAGAATATGATGGTTCTTACTAACTCTCGCCTGTAATTGAAAAAATAAAATAAAATAAAATCGGTTTAAGCAATAAATTATTTCAAAAACTGAAGTGATGTGGTATGAAGGCTTGCCTTTTCAATCAAAAGAGAAATTTTCCTTGTCTGCGCGACTTTCAAGTCTTCATTTTGAGTCTTGCAAGTAGATAAAATGGGGGTGGGGTCATTATGACAGGGAAATATGGAAATGGTAGTTTATGACTGTAGTTCATGTGAAAGCTGATGGATCAAAAATTCAAATCCTAACCTTAAATATGGCACAAGAGTATGTCATTGTTTCATCCAGAAACAGAGAAAAGAGTTCATTACTCTGGAAACAAGAGACAATAAAGTTTCAGCAACAAACAACAGTTTCAGCTATTTATCTCTAAATTTGACTGAAGTAACATCACAGAATATACAAATCAAGAAGTATATAATCAGAGACAAGCTTTCTTTTTTTGCTTTGTCCACCCAAACAGAAATGAAAACGAGGACCTGATGCAAATAATCAGGGGAATTTTTTAAGAGATTCTCATAATCTTTGGTCCTGAAATGATAACTGAAAAATTGAAAAGTTCACTGCACATTGAACAAATTTCTTAGCATCTTCGTGCACATGTTATGAATACTCTATTTCACATCTCACCAACTGCATAAAAGATTTTATCTTAATGACAGCTTCATCAACTCGTCACAAAGAAACAAACTACTTACTAGATCATAATGACGTGAGATGTTCCTGCGAGCCTGTGTCACGGTGTTTTGTCTCGAAACATGGTGAAAGAAGTATTTTGCAGATGCTATTCCAGCAGTGAAGAGCAATGGTGTCCACCATCCCCTATAGGTATAGAAGGTATATAATCTCAAGGAAAATTTGAGAAGACTTGATAGCACTTGTGCAAGTGAACCCAACATTACCTTTTGTTGTTTGACATTGAGGCAGAAGTATTTAAATCTCTGTTGGCAATAAATATCTGCAAAACAGGAATTCCGATGGCTATTATTATAAAATGAAAAAACTGTTGACGATGAATTTGGATCAATTTTCTCACCCTAAAAAGATTGATAAGACCTTCATTTTTATCAACGAAAGAAAATTCCCCATTAATATAGGCATCAGCAAGGCCTAAATCAGCTTCAGTTGCAATCTGTGACAGGAATATTTAATGAGAACATGTTAATTAAGAACTCGTTTTAGTCAAAAGTAGTCCGTATTGTTTGCTCTAATAATATTCTAATCTGATGTGTAAACATGGAAAATATCTATAACTATGAGATGGATACCAGGAGTATTACCTTCCAGTAAAACTGGGGATTATGGACTCTCAGAGAGACTTTCAGAAAACTCTTTCTGGTTCCTTCAAAGGTGAAAATCGTACCCCCTTCTTCAAGCAAACTGTTGCAAAGCAAGTTTTATAATATATATACATATGTCGTTTGTGTTTGTGTTTGTGTTTGTATGCGTGTCCAGTGAACTTTTTTATGAATTTCAAGTTCATATTCCAATAAAGAGTATCGACATTGAAGAACTGGTGCATATGGATTTACGTCTGGGATGGGTAACTGAAAGCAAAGAGTAGGTTATGAGCACATGATGATCAGAGATGAAGCTTCTGGAGATATCAATACCATGGAGATTAATAGAGATAACTCTCGACCAGGATTGTAAAGAACACATTTCCTTTAGACACATCAGGCAATGGTAGCCTAGTTAACATATAACAGAGCATATCATCAAGCATAATATGAGTTTAAAACAAGTTTCCTTAAGACACATTAGGGAATGATAGACCAGTTAACATTTAAAGAGAACATCCATGACACAGAATTTGAGTTTAAGAAAATATATAATAGTGCTCGAACTGCATGATGCGTGGCATCACAACAATATATTAGAAAACCCACCATCTGAAGGGGTAAAAGGGGTCCTGCATATACCACATTTCTGCATTCTTTCAACAATTTAAATGTAAAAAACCAATCAACAATAAATTTATCATAAACTCACATTAAGCAGCCAGTAGAAATAAAACTCTGGAGAAACCTAGTAATGAGAAGACGTGCCCCTGTTTCTAGCCAGGAGGGTACCATGTGCTTTGGGTTGTTCTGAATAGTACAATTTTTCCTAAGCATGCAATGTGCTGCTAGAATACCTGCCTGTAAGGGTACAAAAATCAATTATTGTGCATTTAAACCATCTCCATATCTATTATCTTTAGTCAAATGACACCTGAAAAAACCTAACCAAAATTATTTCCAAAGGCAATCTCCACCAGCTTGTTATTTTCTTAATTCAACATTTCACAGCCTTGATTTTTTTTTTTTTTTTTTTTTCCCTTGCCTAATTTTTGTATTATTTCTCAACTTCTTTAAACAGTAAAATATGCAATGAAAGAGTAAATATGCTTGGGCATGAGAATACCTTTAGTCCATCCTCATGGAAGCCATATCCTGAAAGAAATGCAGTAAAGAGAAACAAGTATTTCAGCATATCAGGTATCCTGGAGTTCTGAAAATTATACAAAGGCTTTGTGAATGCACCTTGATATGCTCCGCTGAACCATATTCTCCTCTTCCCTTGGATGAGATTCAACTCATGTGAAGCTTTTGATGCAGCAACTGATGGGATCGGGTGGCCAGTTGACCATTTAAGCAAGGTATGTTCAGGTGTGTGAGGTGGATTTAGAGTAACCAAAAAAGGCAGTCCCGTCCCACTAATGTTCTGCATGCTCAGAAAAGATTGCAAAATGATAATTATGTCTCGTTTTGTGAATCGAGAACTTCAAAACTTTTACTGGTCTGCCAAAGGTGAATTCCGATCCCTAGTGATGATTATAGTGGTCATCTGTCTACTGCAGTTTTGCGGTAGTGATGAATAAATTTTCTATATTTGTAATTATTCATAAAATGTTTAACAAATTTTGCCAACATCATCCTCAATTTGAGCAGTTGAACTGATGTAGAAAAGATAGATATTCAT
>CADEPD010070817.1:0-10821 GCA_902829195.1 Fraxinus dipetala
GGAGTTAATTTCTACAGGCCTATCCATAGAATTGATTCTTCAAACGATTGGATGTCAAATTAAGCAACTAAGCAAATTAAAAGAGAAGGGAAGATACTGACGTTGTGAGGACCTATAACAGTCCCTGTCCAGGATCGCATGTAAATGTCATCTGCGTCATCCATTCCATAACTTACTGTACCATCTCCAATCCCCTTTTCTCCACGCTCAAGTTCCTCCAGCAATCTGAAATTTCGAGGAACTGCAAGAAAACTAATAAATTTGAGATTCTAAATTTTTTTTATTTCATATGGATATGCACCAGTCCATCTCAACTTATATACAGGGACGATCACTCTTAATCCCCTCAGAGGAAATACAAATATTAGCCCTTACTCTATTTCCCTAGTTGGAAATAGCTCCCATAAAAAGTAAGAGCCAGAGAATAAATAAAACAGAAGTTTATTCTCTGTCTGTTTATTCCATATATATCCCGACAGCTTCTCTAGTCTGAGGCAATAAATGAAGCCATTCAGATACATTACGCATAAAACCAAATATTTCCGAAATAGATTATCAAAGTCTACATAAAAATCAATATGTTGCATATTGATCCAATTCAATATATGCAGAAGAAAGAGAAGAATCAGAGAGAGAGAGAGAGGTCTGAAATCAACCTTAGAAAAATATTATCACATCTTGCAAAAATACTTTGACTCATATAAATGTCTTGGTTAGCACAGCACAGGTTTAAAGAAGGTAGTAAAAAGTATGAACTTTTTCTGGTTTCAAAACTTTGACTCGGTAGCATAATATAAACATAATGTGGGTCATGATATCTTTCATTGAATGTAGGTAAATTGAGAGTTAAAGTTGCCCATTTATACAGGTTTTAAAACAATAATACTAGTCTACTAGAAAGGTGGGAAAAAAATATGAATAGTCCCTTCAATGCAAGTGTGTTATTTTGAGTTTCACTTAAGAGAGCCAATAACTACCTATTAGATGCCAGACAAAAATAAGGAACAAGTACATTGATGTTGGAAGATGACTTCAATCAATGCGATATAAATAGTGATGTGTATTTTGCCCAAAATTTAATCAACGAATTTCTAGATAACAAATTCCTTGGCTTAACGAGATTGCTTATGAAGAAGCATCAATAGGTAAAAGCACCTTGGCAGATAAAACAGAATGAACAAAAATGAAATAAAATAACGGACTGTGCTAGTCAATCCTGTATGCTATTCCATATGGTCAATTCTAAATGTATTCTTTATGAGCAAGGATAAAAAGAAAACTGCAAAGAAAGGCTCTTGTTTCGACAGACTGACCATATGCTCAACTCTTCCCCCTGTAATCTTATCAAATCTTTACGTTGCTTTGTATTGATGCAGAAAGAGACCTGTCGTAAATATTATTTCTCAACACTATAGGAGAATAAGAAATGGAGATGATGCTTCCCCCGGCTGAACTTTTGATTGCTTTTAAAAACCAAAAATGCAGCAACCATACAGCTTACTCCCCTCAATACAAGGTCCACTCTATAGTCTAATTAGACAGTTAATAACCGTACACTCAATTCAACTCATTTAAGTCTACATCAACTAAACAAATAGCACCTAAATGAATAGTAACTAGTTGAAATATTACAGCCTTGGGATATTGGCAACAAGCAAAAATCTCTTCACCATTAAACCAGTACAAGTTAATGATCAAATTATGTTCTTAAACTCCAATACTTGTATTTTCAAGAAGTGGCAAAAGCATAAAAATTCATAGTAATTAATAATGCATAACACAAACACAGCCACAGCTCAGAACCAGATTTCAATTTCATCAAGAAATGACCAAAATACATTGCAAAATAGCATACATATTTTTCGAGAGAAAACTAAGACTGGAATCCCACTAAATGATAATCAACCTAAGTATCCAACAATAAACAGCTGAAGAAGAAAAAAAACAATCTTTCAAACAAAACTTGAACTAAAACCACCCATAATCAGATTCACTCGAAAGCGATGATAAAGAAGAAAGTCAAGAAACGAGAACAAGATATAAATAAACTAAAATATCTTTTTTACAGAGACCATAATCAGGTTCACCAGATAGCGATGATGAACAAGAAAATCAAGAAACGACAACAAAAGATAAAACAAAATAAAATATTTTTCTTTACAGAGACAGAGAAGACCACTGACCAACGACACTGGATCCTCCCGAGCCTAGTGTCATGGTCGAGTTCTGTGGGCTGGGTTTTTTGGAATGGGGATGTCTTCGATCGGAGAGAGAGATTTGGAGAAGATAGAGTCGAGAATCTGAAGAAAATTAACACGAGATTGCGACTTTAACAAGTGGGAGAGAAGTCATACGAGGCATGTAGATAATAATAAATTAATAATTGCCAAGAGAGGGTGCCTAAATAATATTTGAAGAAAATAAAAGAAAATTTACAGTTAATCAGTTAAATTTACAATTTGAAGAAATTTCTTGCAAATGAAAAATATAGTTAAGAGAACTACAAAAAATGCACTATCTTAATGAGTAATCGGCATTGCTCAAGACCATAACACTTTTCCAACTATTATTGATCTAACCACAAAATGTATGTCACAAAATATAGAACAAGAAAAATAAATGTTCGATCTCTTAAATTCTGACTTATTTTCGTTAGTATCATTTACTGGGGGTGAACTAAAGGTGTAATTCGAATCATATTGGAATAGTCCGTGACCGTACATCTTATGTGTGACTCCTTGCATGAGAGTAGTCGATTTGCGAAGGCTTTTTCGAAGAGCAGGTTATTGATCCCTAATTAGGGCTGGAGAAGCTTGCTTCTAGGTCTAGAAGAAGGCTGCCCTAGATATTGATGTTGTTCTAATGAGGCATCACACGAGCAATAAGCAATCCACCTAAAGCAATCATTAGTGAGATGTGGAGATTCTTCTTGTTAAGTTGTGGAGCCTAATTATTATCGTTGTGCAAAGTCAGTACGCTGAAAGAAATTTTCATTAAAAATAGTTTGGGAATTTTACACTGTAATTTCAATTTTGTCATAATTTGTCTTATGAATAGAAAGCTTTCATTAGAATTTTGTATTATCATCAGAAAAAAGAGAAATGGGTTAGAGAAGATATAATGTGCAATTTTCCCTTGTAATTTTTTTTTCATCATAATCATAATGAATTACTTCACTGACAAAAGAGAATATAGTCTCAAATTGAGGTGAACTTTAATGATTTTATTGCTCTTGATTGTAAAATTAAGGTTTCTAATTCTCAATACTTCTCCCCGTGCTCGGTTAACTCCCATGGGTATGTAAGTATAAATAGAATTTGCTAAAAGAAAGCAAAGGGGTTCTCATTGTATCAAATCCAGTTTGATAATATTGCATTTGATAACGGGAGTTAGGAATGTAACAAGCGGGGACGAAACTTAACTAAGAATTAAAATTTTAAAATCAGAAAGTTACATAAGATCGTAAGTTTTTAAAGTTGATTATCGAATATCATGACCAACATTGAAAAAAACAATAAGGAAATGGCAAGTGAATTAATTAAATTTTTATTTATCATATGACGTAGTACCCTCATTATTCTCAACTGTCTCAATTACTATTGCATTTATTTGGTTTTAATGGTCTCCCAATCTAATACAGTCCTCCTCTTTTATTAATGCTTCGAGCTACCCAAAATTTAATCGACTTCCAGGTACATTTACCTAATTACCCTTTCTTGATTCATAACTAACATCTTGCCCCTAATAATAAGTCGACAACTTCACATTCATGTACATCTTGTGGCAACATTTATTTATTATATATTTTGGTTATAGTATATTAAGGGTCCGTTTGGCGGAGTTTCTAAAAAGTAAACATCTACTTTTGATACTATAAGAAACTGATTCTAAACGTGTTTGAATAATTTTTTGATAGTATTTTGTTTAGGTTGAAAAGTTTTTAAAGGAAGTTAATTTAAGATAACATTCTCAAAAAAACTCTTTTACAAAAAGCAGAAGGAGAATTAGAGACCCTCCCGACTGGCCCTAAATTTCTCTACGAGATTCTTTTTTATTGATGATATCAAGGCATATTTTAGAGGCTCTTCATGTTAAATGACCTTCGGGATTGTTGAGATTTTACCACGAGAATGTAAATTTTCAGCCATTTATGTGTAGGAGAGATCGTTTCTTATTCAGTGACAAATCAATTTCCGAAGAAAAAACATTGTAGTGGCTATATCTAGTTTGTTTGAGGTCATTGCCACTTTGTGGGTCCAAAAAGCAGGAAAAAAAACCCCTATATTCCATTTCTTACTTGTAACATCATGCAGAGTTTAGCTAAGTGGCTGTAGATTTGGTGTTGTGGCATGCTGTGATTGGAGGCAAACACCAGTTTAATCCAAAAAGACACTGAAAATGTTACTGATAAGAAAATTTGGGCAGTTGTAGTCTGCCCATGTACTTAGTTTTCTGCTAAAGATGGATGTCACTTCCTATGTTCAGAAATTGAGAGAGACAGAATAAAAGAAAATGAAGATAGCACTATTCAAGCTCCACTCTTCCATTCTCATTAATAATACTGGAAATGGAGCCCCGATAGTGCTACTTGCAAAACAAAAAGAAGGGAGGGGTGGGGGTGGGTAGGAGGACAGGCTGAAATCTGAAGGCTGCCTATGGCTAACCCTTCTTTGTTTTCTTGGAGGAGGTGGTGTTCTTCTGATGGATAATATCAAGCAAAACAGTGCTTTTGCATTTGGGGCATTTGGGGTCCTCTTCTGCTAGCATGACATACATGAGACAACGAGGACACCCTACCAGCACCATGGATGTAGCCTCTGGGCTGTTCGAGTAAAAGAGGGACTCGTCCGGATTGATCAGCTCAGACGACACGCAGGAACTCGGTGGAGATGTCGATGATCGACCTGGAGATTCGACTCGTGACCGGTGCACCCTTGGTGGTGACAAATTCAACTTGAGGTCGAGTTTTGGTCCGTTCCTTCGACTCATGGCTTTTGCTTCCAAGAATTTCTTTTCTTCACCCGTCTAAATTAAAAAATATATATATAACATCAAAGTAAAAGCCTTAAAGAATTATTAAATAAGCCTGCCTGATCATACACACCTTGAGATGAGAAGGCTCTTGTAATTCTTTAGGTGGGGGTGGTGGTGGAGAGCGGTGGCTCTGCAGCGGTGATGACCTGCACCTGTTTTAGCTGCAGCAATACCACTAGCATAAACTAGTTGAAGAGGCTGAGGTTGTTGATTTTGGACTTCTAAGGCCATTATATATAAGAGGATGATGGGATTGCTTTAAAGCTTAATTAAATTATGGTGAGAGGTAGAGAGAATTGAAATCAATTGAATTGTAATGAAGAAGGAATGGTAGCATAAATGGGAAAATTGTAGTAAATATTGCAACCAAACCATTATTAAATTCCAATAGGGTTTCTTGATTATAGATGTTATAGAATATTGTATCATTGGTCCCCCTACACATTGTTCAATTTGCAAGTCGATCTTTGATCTTTCAATATAGTATCACAATCAAATGGGCGCCTTCCGAAAATCTCCAGGGCGGGAAACTTGAATGGCTGTCCTAACTCCACTCACCTTAGGGATGTTAAAAAAATTCGTTCAACCCGATACCCACGAAGCCTGCTCCAAATGAGGTAGGAATTATCCGCGTAATCGAGTAAACGGGGCGGGTATGAAAAACATAGTCCCCGCACCACTAACCGTCCGTTTAAAATTAATTTCAAATTTAAGTTTATTATCAAACAAAAAATAGATTTATCATAATTTTCAAAGAGAACATAAGTTGTTTTTAACAAAGTAGAAAAAAAAAATAATATTTACTAATTAAGGCATAAAAAAATAAAAACAAAAAATTAAATAAATAAAAAATAAATGGGGCGATAAGTCCCATGCCCCCCACCCCCATCTACCTCGATCCCACCCCGAAACCGTCGTCCCCCTTTAGTTGGATATGAGAATAGGGTAAGGTAATAAAAATATTCAAAGGAACATGGGTGGGAATGGTCGATCCGTTCCATACTCGTCTCGATGTCGTTTTTAACCAACATTGTTACTATCTCTACGATAAGTTTGTCAAGACGAAACTCTGGTTCCCTTCATGAAGTTGGTTATGTGAGAGTTTAACAAAATTTTAGAAAGTCAATGTTGTTAAGAACTTTGAAACTATATTTAAAGTTCGGGGCCAACTTGAAGCTTGGGCTATAGGTTGGGGACTAATAGTGAATTTTTCCATAAATGTTCATTTGAATTTTGAAAGCCTAGATAGTTTATTGTTATTTAAAACACTTCATGTGTAGATTGCTTTATAGTTTGTGATGTTAGCATCTTAAATTTAGTTTTCAATTGGCCCAATGCAATTAAATGTTTTCAATATATCATTTATTATGATTTATAGTGTAACTATACCAGTTGAATTTCAAATGTTTAGTTTCAAAAATGTTTAATAAGTTTATTCGTGTAGGAAATTGCTATTTAAAGGCCATTCGGTATGAATTCTAATTTTGCTTCTACTTCTTACAACAACAAAAAGGATTTCTAAGGAAGTTATTTTATGCCAACTTCTAAAAACTTTTCTAATCAAGTATACAATTTTAATTAAATTATTCAAATATATTCAAAATTAATTTCTTGATCTGGGAAAAAAAATTGACTTTTCAAAATCCCGACCATATAAACCCTAAGTATGATTATTAGTGTTTCTCTTTTCTTTTTCTTTAGTTTTAAATTTCATTTAATCATCAGTTGCCATCTTTAATTAAGTTACACGAAGGTCCATTGTCATGCATTAAGTTGCACAAAGTTTTGCGTGTAATTTGGGTCATGTAAATTGCAAAATACATACGCATTTGTATTTGTGTATATATCAAAATTAATTAAGTGGGGCCCAACGTAAATATCCTATGATGTTTGTCATTAAAATACACAAAAGCTTAGGTGGGAGACTACACTTTTTACTAAAGCATCCATAAAACATTGAATAAACTTATGGGTAGAAAAGAATTTTCAAGATTATAGTTAGTGACCATGCCGTCCTACATTTATTGGTTGTGTCCTTAAAGTAACTTAATTTTACTTTTAAGTTAGTTATTTATGTAGATTATAGTTAGTGACCATGCCGTCCTACATTTATTGGTTGTGTCCTTAAAGTAACTTAATTTTACTTTTAACTTATTTATTTATGTATACATAATTTTCAAATTTACTTTTTCATTAACAAAATTGTCTATTACACTTCTAATTTGATGAAAATAGACAAGACCATGGACAAATTTCATTTGCCCGCTCGTCGTGTTTTTAACTTGTCAATCACATTAACACGTAATTTGAAATCAACCTTGTCAGGTTAACCTTGCTTGTCAACATGGATTATAAAAATTAATGCGTTCTTACCAACAACATTTTTTTTCTTCTCAAAACTGACTTGATCGTGACTTGATATACAAATTTCAACTAAATTTTAGAAAATAATGTGCTAGCTAAGCCATCAATTCATGTGAGTTTTGAGTTATGGGGCACGTAGGGGCCTGTCTGAAAGTTTTTTTTTTTTAACAAAACACTAATTATAATTTTGAAAGGTTGAAAAACAAAATATTGTAAATTGACATAGCTTCTTTTGGTATTTTTGAAGTACAATTTCCAGAATTTTAAAACTATTCAGTATATTTCAAAGGGAAAAATTTATATGTAAAAGATTAGGTATGGTTCATTTCAAAATTAAGAAACAAAGTTTGAAATATCAAAAATCAAAAATTAATTATATTTTATGTATGATATAATTAATTAAAAATATTTGTCACAATTATATACTATTTGGTCACAAATTATAAATTAAATGATCACAAATTATTTTTTGATCATAATAAATTTTTTTATAGGTCATAAATTATGTCATGATCACAAATCAAAAGTGTTATAAGTCACAATTTATCAATCGATCACAAATTTACCAAATTAATAAATCACATATTATACATTAACCACAAATCACAAATTTTACAAGTCACGACTTATTTTATAGTCACAAAATATCTAATTAAAATAATCAGAAATTAATTTTCAATCACAAAGTATCTAATCATTGGTCACAATTTAATAAATTTTTAGGTCACACGTTATTTAATGGTCACAATTTATCTATTTCATTGGTCACATATTTTTTATTGGTCAAAATTTATTCATCGGTCACAAATCATAAAATTTAAAAGTCAAAATTTATTTATCGATCACAAATCACAAATTTTATAAATCACGACTTACAAGTTATTGGTCACATATTATTTATCTGTTACAAAATATCCAATTTATTAGTCACAATCTGAAATAATTAGTCACATATTATTTATTGATCACAAAATAACTAAATTACTGATACGATCAACCGAATAATTGGTCACAAATGCCCCAATTCCACGCTATCACACCCACAACCATCGCATTACCGCCATCACCATTGTGACCACCACCACCGCCGACCACCAAAGTCAATATCACAAGGAACACTACCCAAACACTATTAAAAAATCAAATCCAAAATAATTAGTTACCGACACGAACATCACCACCACCACTTCACTAGTATCGCCACCGCTAGCACCACCACAACTGCAACGCATCGAGACCATCTGCACACCACCACTAACTACCCCAAAAACTTCGACACCCAAAATTTTAGATTTTCCACCACTAGTAGCGGCTCTCACGCCCAAAACCACTGCCGCCCAAAATCAACACCATTATCGTTGTTTAAAAACTGCACAACCAAGATCGTGACCATTACAGCCTACACCACCACCACCACCACTACATGCCTACCACCAACTGTACGCAACCAACAAAACTCACTCCAAATTTTTCAGCACTAGATCGCGACCAAATTTCTCCAGATCGAGACCATCAAAACTCACAAAACCAAACAAATCTCTAGCAACGGAAGCTCTAGCCCATCATTCGCCACTGCAGCAGTATCGCTCCAAGCATTTTGCAACGACATCGTCATTGAGCGCATTGCGCTGCAGCTAGTGTTGTAGTGTCTCACACTGGTAATGCGACGATGACAACATTGCACTACAGCGACGACGTCGTAGAAATATGTGGTGGTCTCCGACGAAAGTTTTTGGTGGTTGGGATAAAGGGATGGAAGAGAGAGAGAGAGAGAGAGTTATTATATTTTTGGATGGGTGGTTGGATATGTATATTAATTTGATTTTGTAATATAATTATTAATACTAAAATTTTGAATTAATATCTGATTTTTGAATAAACAAACTTTAAATTTGATTTTTGAAATTGAATCTTAAAAAATCTGATTGGTTGTAATTTTCACAGAAATTAATTGATTAGCTAACCTTTTTTCGAAAAATAGGGGGCGAAAATAGATAAAATATCTTTTGGCCAAATAATATGACGTTCTACGTCAACTGTGTGGTAAAAGCATTAAGAACGTATATTTGGCCGTCTAGAAATTGGAGTTTGAACAATCCCACCTAGTCAAAGATTGTCAGGAGTGTGTTTTTTTAGAGTAATCATAGGGAAATGTTAATCAAGAAAGTGATATGTAATGCATAATACACGTTAGTCAAGAGAGGCTGAAAAAAGACAGGTGATCTAATCAATATAAGGAAGTCCTAAACCGCATACTTCTCTTCATTAATATATGTCAAACGGATCACACTCGTATGTTTGATCATCTCGTAATAAAGTAGTAATAATACGAGAAAATGCATGCTTTCGAGTTCATAAGCTACCTCTCGCTACATTTAGAGATGATTATACCAAGTTCAGGTACAATGTTGTAAAACTGGAATCTCTTTTACGGGACCTCATCGTGAAAGGAACAACCTATCAAAGGTTATTTGAAAAAAGGGCAGTCGTGGAAGTGGATTCAAAAGAAGTGAATTGTAACAACTACATTAAAATAAGTAAAGTCTGATAATGTTGGTCAAAACGCTTATGTTGTGAACTTGTAAGCACATTGAACCCCATGAATTCTAGCCAAATACCAGTAACATATTCAAAGTTGGAGGCATGCATGATGAGGGCTTATTTATTTTGATCAGAAACTCCATTAATCTCATTAATTATGACTATCTTTTTATGGGCTATATTTGATAGAGCTTCTGCCCACTAACCTTCCTTTCTCCATGAAAATAGTACAGTAAATTCAATATGTAATGTCATTCAATTGCATCAGATCATTAACGTTGGTGTTTATGGCCAATAAATTCTCTGTCTACACCCTATGTGCAATCCCATAAACCTACATTTTCAAGGTTTCAACTTGCAATTACATGGGTTTTTTTGGAACATATTGTTGAAAAATTAGGTTCGATTCGATCAATTCTTTTAATACTTTTGGGACATTTGACTCCCCAATTTTCAATTTTTACAGCGTAATAGTCTTCAATCTTCATCGATAGAGTTCGTCTATTAAAAAATGTCACGCATCTCACGGACAAGACATTGTTTAAATAGCATAGTAGATAGTTCAAAAGGGGGAAAAAGAAAGAAAAATTAAATTCGTGTTTTTTTTTTTCCAAGAATCAAAATGAACTATTTAAACACATTTAGTCCATGATGATGGTTCCTGTACAAATATTTTGTTATCTTGCTTTGAAATGAAGGTCAAATATTGTGTCACTCTTTTGTAATTATTATTATTATTATTATTATTTAAGAATATAAGGGACAAATAAATCTTTTTTACGCAATGACTGACGATTTTTTTTTGGCTGCATAGGCAGAGACAAAATGCACTAACTAATGGAAGGTTAAAGGCAAGAATGACAAAAAAAAAAAAAGGAAAAA
>CADEPD010070824.1:0-13859 GCA_902829195.1 Fraxinus dipetala
CTTGATCCATGAATTTTTCCCTTTAGTAATTAATTCTCTAATTCCCAAGTCAAGTCCATCCTAGCTAGTCCAGCCCAACCCAACTTCTAAATTCAATTTTTTGGCACTATTATTAATTTTATTCTTAGCTCATGATCTATGCATTTTTAAGTTTTTATCCTTCTCTTTCTAATTTTTCACCTTCATTCAGTAACCACTGAGTCACTAACTCCAAATCATTTGATAAATTGAAAACATACATCTACATGCCCAAATCTTATTGGACAACTTGTTTTAGTATTAGTATATCTTTTTGGTATTTGTATACATTGGTGAATTAATTTTATTAGACAACTTGTTATTTATATTTTTTAAATTGGATTATGTTAATTTGTAAAAACTATGAATGAACATGTCATTAGTTGTATTTATGTAGTATAGTTGTAAACGTTAAAATTTTTAATTATGGTACGAAACCGAACATTACCGAACGGAACCGAACCCGAACGGTTCCATAATTATATTTGGATCCGACGGTTCCATTTATTAAATACCCGAAAATTTTGATTCGGTTTGATTCTGAAGAGAACCAAATAAAACCATGTCCAGCCCTACATAAAACTCATTTCCGTAATTATAAGAAATTTCTTTATTAGTATTGTATTAACGTGCTAAGCATGTTTACATACTCTCCACGATACCTTAATTGATGCAAGCACGCGGTCGTGGGTCTATCATGACTCATCAAAGAGTTTTTTAACCTTAAAATTGGTCACCATAGTGCTCTCAATTGACACACTTTGTCAAACATAGAAATTAATAATTGAGCACGCATGCTTGTGCATAAAGCAAATTATATTCACATACAAACAAATGATATGGAAAATAAGCAAAGATTTATTCCTAGTCCTTTAACAAAGGTTGTGGGAGATCGCCCACAAACTTTTCTTGTTAAGTAAAAGTAAATTACAAGATTGTAATGAACATGGAAGAAACCCAAATAAAATGTAAAGATTGTAAAAGCAATTGATTGATTTGTTTTGTTCCACTACTTTTTGTCGAGGTTTAGATTACTTTCCGACTTGTGCCGGTAAAGGATACAAGGAATTAAGAATTAGGAATTCTTCATTTTTTTTAATTATCATATATTTGCAATCTCAACATATTTTATGGAAGAAAAACACGAGGTAGAAAGTATTATTGATCTTATTATTACAACTTCAGTCCATTTTAATGTAAATAGAAAAGTGCTGGAAATTTAATGCTTATGAGGATGGTCTTAGGTTTATAAAGGAATTAGGCTGCTTAACCTAGTAAATTATATTAAAAATAAATATCCCTCATTGCAAAAATATGAAATAAATATATAATATAAGGGGCCGATCTTCTCCTCTTAACAAGGTTCATATATTAAGATAAAACTCTAAATTTTGATATGATTTCAGATCTGATTAATTGAGTACACCATCTTGTATGGATGGATCAAAACTCAAATGAGTACACGAATTTCAAGAACGATGCAAGAATTCCTCGTTCCATCGGGTTAGCAATGCAGGTTCTTGGCAAGAAATCTTACCCTAACTAGGGTTTGGAATGGGTATCAGCCACCCACGCCCGTCCAACCCTAATTAGTATTATTTAAGAAGAAAACAAGACGGTAAATAGGGAAAATGAGTGCTCCATCTAATTGCCATCCTCACCATCTTGCAAGGGCATGTGCCCAAATGCATGAAAAAGATCCAAAAAGGAAGGTGTGGTTACTGGATCGTCACCATGGCAGGAGATTCTCCGATGGCTTGGTTTTGCACCGTTGAGACGAAATAAAACCTTGGAGAATGTGTGATTTTTTAATTAAAGATGGACAAAATACGGTATTGTTTAGTGGAATTTAATAATAATGGATGGACGATACAATGATATTATACTTCTTTTGAGGCAATTATTGTAAATATGCGAAAAATTCAGAATTAACGACACATAAAGATAGAGTTTATATAAAGATAAATTACATTTTTAGCTAGAACTCTATATCTTTAAAAAATATTTATCCAAAATTACATTTACATGACATATTAAGGATTATAGTTATACAATTGTTCAACAACATGACCATAGTCTTTACCCTTCGAATGTGAAATGTATGACATTTTTCTATTTAAAGGGTCAGGTTTGATCACAGAAAATAGAAATTTGAAGCTACTTTTAACTTACCTCCAATACATATAATGTTTACGAATATTTTAAACATATCGTTTTCATCATTCACCTCAAAATGGCGCCAGAAAAAAAAAAAAATTCTTATTCCTCCAAAATCCTAACACGTGCGAAAATTATTGATCATCTTCCTATAATTAAAGATTAACTTAAAATGATAAAATCTCTCATACTTGACTATCCAATAAAAAAAGTAGCAAGAAACTGTTTGCACATCAAAGAACGTGCTAGTGGACATTATAATCCCAATGGCCATGTCAATTTTTCAACTCGATTGAAACAAAAGTCCAAAAAGCCACCTTCACTATGACCAAAATAATGAGTTGGACCGAACGAATGACAAGACATAGGTATACTATAATTAAAATCAGATTTTCAGTAAATTTTGATAAAAAATTATAAGATACGAGATTGAAAAACTGTGAAAAATAAAAAATTAAATATTAATTTTGATTTAAATTAAAATCTAGATTTTAATATCTATCAAACAACTATTTATATAAAGTAGGCGAATTAAATAAAAGCAAAATTAAGGGAAGTGTGGGGTATAAGATGGGACAAAGAACAATATTCCTTTAATTGGGCTTGAGACTGCACAACCACAGTGTACTAAAAACAAAAAAGACTTGTAATCAATTTCAATCCACATCCACAAGCTAGACCAATCCAATCTGGAGAGGCCCACTTAAACGCAATTTGTGGGCCCAACTGGCCCCACTGGGGAACATTGGATTCGAGGTTAATTTTAGTATTTTTCAACACTGGGCCCAATAATAGGGCCCACAGTTCCTTACCCCAGTGACCACCTGCACCTCCGTACCCTACTTGATGTAACCACGTATCCCGGGCCACCTTATTTATTATAGAGGTCATCTAAGTTTGAGAAGAAAATCATTTTAGTCCCTAAATATTTTTATTCCAAACTCTTCACGGGAAGTTTCAACATCCAATTACAAAAATTTAATGCCGTTTTCGACATGGAAGACACTTTTTATGTAGATATCTATTGACATCAATTTGCTATGTCGACTAAACAATGATACAAAAATTAGATTATAACAAAAAAATCGTGTAATTGAATCTTATAAATATTAATAGTTATGTAAACATGATATTTTTCAATTTATAAAATGTGACATAATTGTATTACTAGAAAACAAACAAGTTTTATTGATGACCATAGCGTTCATGCAAGAAAATCATCTACCAAGGAAGCAAGAATGTCTATTATTGTAACTTTGGTGATCAAACTGAAACGAAATTTGAAAGTTAAGTTGTTTTTTTGGGCAAAATTGAGTGACTAAAATGAAAGTTAGCTAAACGATGGGTGGTCTCTAGTGTTAAAACCCAACTTTTTAACCGTCGGATCCGTAGAAAGCGAAACGCCTCTGGCTCATATTTCTCTCTCTAAATAATGACACTGTCACTCTTCACTGCACCGATACGCGGGGTTTTTCACGCTACGTATAGTTTGTATCTATTGATCTGTAAGACTGTTCCTCCTATAAGCAGCTGATACTTTTTCTTTCTTCTCCGGCATCGAGGAAACCGCTTTGTGCAATTCCAAGAAGATTTATTGCTTTCTCTGACTCTGCAATTCCTTTCTTTCCGTTGAGTGTAAGAACATTTTTTAATTTAATTTTGTTTTAATTTCTATCATTATTTATAATTTTTGGGTAAAAGAGATTAATGAGTTTTCACTGTTCAGTAAATGTATATATGGGTTTGCATTTTCTTGAATTCTTTTGTGCTAAGTGTTGAACTAAATTGGTAAAAGTAAATGCCTTAACACATTTCTTGGAGCTGTTTTTACTCGAAATTATTAATCTCGTTCCTTTTTATCGTTTGGAGATGTATTCTAGTGCTTGTGCTTATTACGGCGTTTTCTTGTTGGTTGAGCTGCAATTGTTGGGATCTTTGTTTTTCGGGAACTAGGTCTGAATTAATGGCAATATAATTTGTTTTCTTGAAGAAAAATCAGGATTTTTCATGCTTCCGTGTTGCTGTTTTTAGCCTTGTGTTCTGATCCTTTTGCATTTTATTTAGGATTTGAGATTTGGGTTTATCTGACATTTTGGGTTCAAAGGAAAATAATTCATTTTGGATGTATACTATTATTCTGGTTCAGCATTGTAAATCCATTTTTATGGATAAATTGCTATTGCACATTGTAATGTTGAAGAGAGTTTAGAAACGAAGTCCTGGAACCAACTGCAGGAGGAATCCGTGTATTATACGTCCAGAAATGGTTTTCCTAATTCTCTAATTGAGACAAGTTTCTTGTCTTCTGTATTTTGAGGAGAAATGTGTATGGACTTGGAAATTGATAAAAACAGTTATTCATTTTCTCTCTCCAAGGTGGTTAAATAATTTCCTCTTGTTATGACGATGATAGGAACTAGTGAATGTGTTTTTACGGGAAGTTAGTAATGTAATCCACATAAAGTTCACATTCTTATAATTGAATCTTTATATATGTATACTCCTTGTATATGGGGATTTTTCCTTCTATTATTGATAATGGAATGGTGAATTATCTAAACGAGGTAACAATCTTGTTATTGACATCATGTTATTGGGAAAAATGTTGTGGTCTTGATATAATCCGGTAAGGATTTTCACTGAGTTAATAACATATTGTTATCTTTTGTTAACATCTAAGCTAAAGATATTTCAAACATTGTTGGTTATTTTAGTTTGCTATTATACCATTTCACAAATAACTGTACTTAATTGCCTTTTAGTGTTACAGATGTAACATGCCACCTTGTCTACTTTCTTGACCCTTCAAAACTTGGTGAATTCATGTAATCATTTTGATACGAATCTTTTTTGGAACATCCATGCAAATCATTAAGAAATTTGTTGTACCTGTTTTAAAGTTCTCTCTTTGATTACTGCTTTGAATTGTTGAATTGATTGTGGTTACTTTTCTCAGGAAGAAAAGCAGACCTTTTTGTTACTGTCATCGGAGAGCAAGTTTCACATTGAATCAATAGGACAAATATCTTCTCAGTTAAGTGAATGATTTTAGGTGTGTACCATGCTATCTGACATTAAACCACGAACTAGATGTGCAGCAACTGCTAGGGAAATGAGTCGTAGTTTAGAGCAGAAACGAAGTTCAATACGACAACAAACCTCAGATGCTGTGAAAGAAAAGATTCTACCACCTCGGGCTGATGCAAGTTCACAATATCAAGATACATTTGGACCTGGACATTCATTTGGCCAACCATACCTTGGTCTGCATGGAGAATTAAGACAGGGTGGAAGCGCTGAGAATGTGATGCAATTTAGGTCTTCCGAGAATTGCCAGACGACACAGCAGGGGAGTAAGACATGTAAAGATGACGAGCTTGTCAAGCACATGTCGAATTTACCCAGCTTTCTCCAGCAGGTAGCGAAAGAAAAAAGTGTCCAAGAAAAGGCATTAAATTTTGGAGTTCTTGATTGGAAGCAATTAGAGAAATGGAAGTATAATGAACGTATGCCTGCAAAATGTAACAGGAAAACAACATCATGTATCAATAATTCCTTGGTTATGACAAATGGATCACCTAAAATTAGTTCACAGCTGGGAAAACAACTAACATCACATGGTTTACATCCTAGTTCATCATCACCAGGAAAACAACCATTGTCATGTGGTTCACATTTTGATTCATCACCTTTGAGAAAACAATTTCCAACGTATGGTTCACTTCTTAATTCTCAGGCAGAAAGGATGACAGGAGGCATTGAACAGTCCAAAGGAAAGAGCACATATACCAAAGATCTGCAAGCTCGAAGTAGCACCTTGGGTGGGCAGCAAGGCAATTTCAATCAGAAAGTTAAGTCTTGTGGAAGGGATCGTTCTGAAATAAATAAGAGGCATGGTGAGAGCAACGGTTCTGTTAAAAGGATAGTATTGGAAAAGGAAGCTTTGGCCTTAGACAGGGGTAAAAATGGGTCCTCCGTCTTTTCACCTAAAACAATCAATGTTCAGGAAGGGAAGAGTAAGACGAGATGCAAAGATGAAGTCTACCTTACTCCTCAACATTGCACTGTAGAGCCACAAAACATCGTACTTCTAGCACCCAATCATTTCCCAAAGACAAGTTCTTCAGAAACTTCTCAGTTTACAGAATCCAAGATGTTATTTGATGGGCACTTGCCTGAAGGAAATTGGGCCAGGTTTTCTGATGGCTTTTCTCCTCAGGAGCCTCATCCAGGAGAATTTGCCACTGTTTCATGCCCCTTGTCTACTAGTGCTATGGTCAACACCAATTCTGGTATGAAGCCACCTAGCTTGGTCAATGCTGTGGCCATGGACTCAGAATTATGCACGACTGCAGTTCCAGATGACATAATTCTCCTACCCAAAAAATTTGAAGCTAAACGCTCATTTTCATTCGATGCTTCCAAGAGAATGGATGTCAATGCTGAACAGAAAGTTGGAAAAGGAAGACATCCGTCCCCTACTCGCCGCTTCAGCTTTAGCCTTGGGAAGATGACCAGAAGCTTTAGTTTTAAGGAGAGTTCAGGAGTTCCACAGTTGAGTTCTACATATACTGCTCCGAAGTCCGGCCCAGTTGGATCTGAACTTTCGCCTAGTATGGAGAGCTATAACAAAGACAAAGCAGCTGCTAGTAGCCGAAGGAGATCTAGCCCTTTAAGAAGGTTACTGGACCCATTGCTGAAGTATAAAGGAGCTCATTCGGCTGAGATTGTTACACCACCTGATGGAAACTCACATGTCATGCCCTCCAAGCCCATGAACGACAATGGGCAAATTCAAGACAGGAAGCGTGATGTGTCCACTTTTCAAGCTCTTCTGCAGCTTTCAATGAAGAATGGACTCCCTTCTTTCAAACTTGCAGCTGATAATTGTAGCAACATGCTGGCTGCTACTGTAAAGAAGTTGCCATCGTCTGAAAAGGGTGACTGCTGCTTGATTTATACATTCTACTCTGTTCATGAAATTAAGAAAAAGAGTACGAGCTGGATAAATCAAGGACCAAAAGGTAAAAGTTGTGGACTTGGCTATAATATCGTTGCCCAGATGAAGATTTCAAGCTCTTATCTCCCGCAAATAAATTCAATGGACTCTAGTCAATGCGTGGTAAGAGAATGTGTCTTGTATGGTGTTGATCTCAGCCAGATGGATAAGCAAACACCTGAGCTTTTTTTCTATAGGGAGATTGCTGCAATTGTTATTAAGAACACATGTGAAAAGCTAAAGGATGAAGGTTTGAGCGATAAAGGCAGACCATTCAAAGATAGAGAGTTTGTAAGGTGTGTCTCAGGTGAACATGAGAACCCCAATAGCACAGTAGTCATTCTTCCTGTTGGAATTCATGGCTTACCAACTAAAGGTGCACCCTCGCCATTAATTAACCGATGGAAATCAGGTGGATCATGTGATTGTGGAGGCTGGGATGTTGGTTGCAAGCTACAAATCCTGGCTAACCAGGACAGGCGCAGCAAGATTACAGGACCATCTATGCATAGCTCGGCTGCAGATCGTCTTGATCTTTTCATGCAGGTACCATTTTAATGATTCAGGTTTTTATTTTTCTCCTCCTTATAGCCCTTGTAGAGAGTAAAGAATATAATTTTGTGTTCCGCACTTATTTACAGGGTGGAGAGCGAGGAAGCAAGCCGATTTTCAGCTTGGAACCAACAAGCAATGGATTTTACTCTCTTGAATTCAATGCATCCATCTCTTTGCTTGAGGCATTTTCTGTATGTGTAGCCAGCATAACTAGTCGAAAGCTACCTGAAATCTTAGACGTGAATAATCTGTCAGAAACTGCAGGGTTATCAGAAGTCACAATTGGAAAGGATAAGATGAAGCCACAAACCACACTCCAGGTACCTGTAAAATATGTCACTTGTCCACCCTCCTCACCAGTTGGAAGGATCTAGGCTGAAGCAAGAAATATATCCTTAAGAGGCAGTTTTTCTACATAAGCTAGGGAAAATTTTGGGAGGCTGGGTGTTATTCCTGAAAAAGCAGGTACCTTGTGCATCGATTATGGAGCTAACCATCAAAAACAAGTATCCACCTTAGGTGCGAAGTGGTGTCCTCTCTTCCCTAATACCTACTACGTAATTCAGTCTATGGAGCCTAAAGCTTGGACCATGGCATAGCATTAATCAGTAAGTTGGCCTAGTCTCTGACTTTATATCTTCACAGACACGTCTTGGTTCACCGAGACTCTCAGAGGCAGTGCTGATTTCGCAATATTTAGACATTGTTTCGAGTAACTGAGGCAGCAGATCTACCTCTCTAAGAGAGTATCTTCCTCAGCATTGGATATGAAATGAATTTACATTTTTGAAAACGGTGTCGTGATGGCGAAAATCTTGCATAATCTCTGTATTCTGTAATATTTGTTCTCATATGTAAAGTTACATTTCATGTAGGGAATAATAAATATCATTCAGGCTGCAAGGTGGATGATTACCGAATAGTCGTGGTCTGGAAGAGTTGTGAACGGCGTTATAAAACTCAGTCGGGCTATATGTTGAAAAAAGTACTGAGTCGGAAAAATTGAAAATTGGCCCGAATAGAGCATAAAACTGTATATTAGAAAATTAAGAAGAAACTATACACTTCACCAGAACCTGTTGAACGTGGCTACAGGTTGACTGGAATTTTTCGGTTGCATTTAAAAGAAAAAGGGAAATCATTTTCGTTAAGGCGCAATCAAACATTTGTACATCTTTTTCACTTTGTTTTTATATTGATGAAAATTTAACTTTTGTTCGACATCCTTTTATAGTATACATTCACATAAAAAACCAGTTAGGGTGCATTTGATTACGAACGTAAAATTTGCATGAAAAGAAAATAAATTATAGACAATTGCCTAGAAATTATTTGTATTGAAATTATTAATTAAATATTTTTTTATTGATTTAATTTTCAACCTAAAAAATATCATACTTGCTCATTTTTTATTAGTGAGTAGATGAAAAATAGAAAGAAAAAGTGAATTACCTAAAAAATAAAAATCACATCTCCCTAAAAGAAAATATTCTCCTTGTTTTCAAGAAAAATATGATTATGTAATCAAAAGTAGGAAAATATTTTTCGAAAAAATGATTGTTAATCAAACAGCACAAAAGTAGAAAATTGAATAGAAAAAACACATTTCCCTAAAAAATATTGACAATCAAACGTACCTTTAATTCTTTTCGATCTCCATTTAACAAAGAACCAACTCTTCGGTTCTCTGTCGTTCTCAGGTTGGTGTCCGGATCTGGAGTGAAACAAATTGATTTTGAACATTTATAACGTGGACAGCAGTGTCAAAAACAAATACCTAACTTTTTTAACATTTATATAATAAGTTTAGAACGTGAGTATAAGATACAAAGCCACCAGTTCATAGTAAATAAGGATATAGGAATATCAGAGCATGCAAAAATGATTTCTTTCCTACTATTTGGAAGATAGTACTGCCACAATATTTAGCATGTTTAATAAAACCAGGGCAACATAGCAAACCTCCACAAGCACTAAAATCTTATACGCTAGTTCACAAATCGACATATGATGCATGGTGAACCGACATGAACCATTGACCATCAATCCTCTCAAACGCATTTGTGGCGAACTGTCTTCCCCAGCTACTGCCCTTCGTCTTCACCATTTCAATGCATGTCACGTATCCTACATCCCCTCTAACATGAACCTGAAGGTCCTTAATCTCAATTTCTAGTGGGAAGTCATAGTCGGCCCATACAAATTCCCAACTCCCCATTACAAGATCATGACTGGATATGCCGCTCACACCGGGGTGCACAACACACACGTGATCACCCTTTGACCAGAGAGCCTGCATTGACGCCAAGTCCCCATTTCTGAATGAATTATAAAATCCAGCATTTGCAGCTAACACTGAAGCCTTGCTGTCCTCTTGGAGAAGTCTAAGGCTATCCCTGATTTTAGCTGCCTGAGCATAATTCTCTTCTTCAATGGCAATCTGTAATTTACGCTCTAAAGTCTGCTCGTTTAGTATGATGTTTTCACCACTCAAGATTCCACCATAGTCCTCACTCCTAACCCGACATGAAATTGACAGACATGATCGGGAGGCTTTCCTCATGGGTACTGTTCTAAACAAGTACAAATTAGGACATACAGCTGCTAAAAGAAAAGCTAAAAACTATAACGAAATACAATATTGAATAGGGATATGTGCATACAAAGAATGACACGCGTGTTTTAACTTACATCCAGATTCTATGTACAGAGCCAAATATATTTTTTTCCAAGACAAGTAGAAATTATTTGATCAACTTAGATAACAAATGAGACCAACCACGAGATATGGTGCTTATTTATTAGAGTTGTTATAACAAGAGGAAATAAATAACCGAGGAGGAATGTAAATAGCAATCAATTTTGACATTCAATTACCTATAGTTGTTATCATTTCAGCATAGAACCAATGACAGAAAAATACAAGTGATCGCCAATTGCTCAAGACAAGGCAGACACTCACAGAGAGTGCTTTTTCCATGTAATGTTTTCTGTTAATTGCATGCATATTTCTTCCCGTTTCTTGTTGGCGTCTGAAGTTTCAACTGTATAAATATATCATCAGCCTTCAAAATCAGAACATGCATTACTCAACATTGGGGAGGGTGACACAACACAATATTCGACATAATCACTTCATGGCTTCACAACCAGGATGACATACTGTAAAAGTATTGTAGATTAACAAACTCAGCAACACACTCTACGTTAGTGACACGATTAAGCATCGTTCATAACAGGTGCATGGGACTTTAAATTTCAAACACAGAAAATAACTTACTAACCATTATATCTTGCCAAGTGGTGATAGTGGCAACCTGGAAAAAGGTTAGCTCCTACTCCAAAACTGCCAGCAACAACTAAATTGCATTGCTTGTGCGGACTGGAACGAAGGATCCCAGCGCTATCAAACCTTCCCTGAAAATAATAAGATAGATTATGACAGAGTTAGAAAAAAACTCTTAACTAGCAATATCTTTCTTTTAGTCCCCCAACCAAACTCCAACTATGCCCAGGTGGGGGTTTGGAGCAACATACTCTCTGCATGCATGTTTCGACTGTAAGGTTTCTTTTCCCTTCGTCTTCTTCTTTCTTTCTTTCTTTCTTTCTTTGTTATTATTGGTTTTATTATTAATTTTTTGGGAGGGGGAGTGTGAAGGCTAATTAAACAGATAATTTTAACTGTGATTAATGCTAATTGAAATTGTTGCCCCTACATATATGGTTTTTAAACTCCCGGCCCCCACCAAAAAATAAAAATAATAACAATAAAATAAAGTTAGCAATCGTCCATGGCGTTTTTCTAAAATTACAGACAGTTCACGCATCTCATAAAAAAAATGCCTCTTTTAGTATTTAATCCCATATAATTGCAGAATCAAGTAATAATAGACAGCTCAAACATAATATAACCTAAGGATGCGGTTGGCAGCAAGTTACCAGGGATTCGGAATTGCAATAAGGAACGATTTCCATCGATTTATTTGGGAAACCCAATTCAAAATGGCTACCAACATAACCTCAAATGAAATTAAAACTAAAATTTGAGACCAAGAAAAAGATGCCATAAAATCCTAAAATGAAGAACAACCCTTACATTTTTAAAGAAAATAGATCGATTCAGCTGAGGATTGATAGAAAGCGCATAAAAATTCGATGCCTTCATTGTTTGCATCATCGGCTGCCACACAAAAAGAGTTACTTAATGGATGATTATTATAATTAAAAAATACAAAACAAAAGTGGAAAAATGAATTTGTTGCTGAAGTTTTTACATGATTTGGTACAGTCGATCATCTGCAGCACCTCGATTCGATATGGGAAAATTTTTGGACTTATTCTTTTGACTGGTGAGAGATCACGTGATTTTCAAGATAAAACTGTGACATCTGGAGAAGAAAATGATGGTTAGACTTGGGCCGTAATTCTAATTGGGCTTAGACTAATATTATCTATGGGCCTTTCCCATTTCGATTTTCAATAGATAACTGTTATGCACGAGACGAGAGCGTCATTCGAGAAAGTAAATGAGAAATGGGCTGGCTGCTCCACCTACCTCCCTCCCTCCAAATCAATAATTCAAACGAATATATTACAAGGACACAAAGTTGATATGAAAGGCCATTACCGTACAATTTAAAGACAATATTATTATTTTCCAAGGTTAAAAAGCAACATGCTTTTTTATTCAACTAAAGTATGATTTGAGCGTTGCTTAAATCAGACTGATGGTACTACAATAGGGTAAGGCCCTAGATGATTGCATGTCCTTTGCTTTTCTTTAGTACTAAAGTTAAGATCGATATAATGAATTCTAGTATATATGCATTTAATTTGTATTTTCTCTTTTTTTTTTTGCTCATTTTGTGTTTTGTGTTTTCTCGTGCGATCGTTGAGAACTGATTTTTATCCAACAATGCGTGGCTCACGGCTCACGCCATCATGTTGGACTTGTGACTAAAATGTGGATGGGGGATTCGACATTGCAGAGAATAGACAAGCACTTACCACTCGTAAGGTTTGCTATTTAAGATTGGTTGTAGTCCCCATGGCACATCTCCAAGTGGTAAAAAGGGAAGGTGGAAAAACTCCTGTTTTGCTTGAGCCTGTCGCGTCAAGGGTTCGAATCTTGAAATATGGATTTGGTCATTGGATAAGTGCAAGTGTAGAGGCAGTCTTCCACCATGTACCTTTGAAGGCATAACTAGCGATTTACCTCCTTCATCAAGATCCAAGACAGGGCAGGACAGGGCAGATAGAAGTCATTTGAAATGCGATTCATCCTTTTATTTAAGATTGGTTGTACTCTTGTCATATGGGTCGGTCACATGTGTAGTTTCTTGAAATACTTGGTTGGAAACGAAAATGAATTGGACAAGGACATTTTAATTGTTCCTTAAATTCTTCAAACTGTCAAAGAGTACTTGTCTGTTTTCCCCAGTAAGTATTATTCGTGGGGCCCTTTCTTGTAATGCGAAGATCTATGGGCAGCGATGGTGGATTTTTTTTGGTTGAGATCCTTTTTTCTGTATGCTCATAAATTGACTACTCAGGGAAGAAGAAAGTTGGAATTGAATCTTAAAGTCGACAGCATTATGTGAGTTCATATCTTGTGACGTGTGTGTGTGTGTACAAAAGGGATACATAAAAGATATATATAGACATATAGGCAATAACATGTTAGCATGTATTTATGTATGCACGCATTGTAAGAAAAAGATAAAAGTAACATTGACTAAATAAGAGGTGTTGGAATTTTTTTTAATTGATTTTTAGCCAATATTAAGAGATCTTTATCATTGATTCTCATACTTAATTGATGTATTAATATTTAATGCATTAGAATTAAATTTTTCATAATTAGGTAAAAACTAGTTTTGATAAGTGGCCACTGAATCTTTCAAATATCTTCGTTGAAAATTTGGTGACTTCTTTTTCTTTTTGAAGAAAAATAACTCAATTTTTTACAAATATTATTCTAAACACATGAGGCTCAAATAGGTGTAACATGTTATCATTATTCCTCTTGTTTGGCACTGATAAGTGTATTTTATACACTTATTTGTTGCCTTAAATCATGATATATTATTATTTTTTATTTAAATTCTACTTAATTAGTATTATATTGAGT
>CADEPD010070905.1:0-10177 GCA_902829195.1 Fraxinus dipetala
ACTGCAATAATCATCTTATATGACAGCTTATTATTGAGACACAAAACTTGTTATTTGAGATAACAAATTACAGAAAATTAATGCATCAAATAATAAAATGTCACATATGGCGATTACTGTAATCGCAGACTACAAATAGTATTATTCTACTTAAAAAAGTATGGTAAAGAAAATAAAAGTTTGCGTATGGAAACTTGTCTAAATTATAAGTGAATTTGTCCAAACGTGATCGATAGTTGGAGTTGGTGACTTGGACTAACTTTAATCAAAAGATTCAAAGACAAGAATAGAATGACATGAAGAACCTATGGCACTATGACAACTAGACAATGATTTTTTCAATTGGGCTTAATTATTGTTTAATTGCTCCAACTCATGTGTTTTTGTGGTACCTAATTTCTAGCACTTTTTGAAGAAAAAACAAATCCCTTTTAGCTGAAGGAAATCCCTTCTTTGCACTTCAAATCTAGCCTATCGAATAATTTTTTAGTTTACCTAATTAACTTTTCTTCTCACGACTTTATGGAATTTTTGTTACTTGACCAAATGTATAACTAACAAATTTTGTTGTACTTATTTTTACTATTAACATCCAATCCTACAGTTATATATTTATGAAGTCAAAAGATAACTTAGTCCTCATTTAAAAATGATTATTTAAAAATCATTTCTCTCACACTCATTATCAACAATACATTCTTCAAAAATATCGTTTTCACGCTTCATAATAATTTTTACTACTTTTTAATCACACGTTCTTGAAAAAAAAAAATCACGTACTCAGAAAATCAATTTCGCTCAAGATCTTATTGGAGTGGTAAAAAGTCACAACTCCATTAATTAGCTAGTTAAGAAAAACGAAGAAGAATTTCGTACTTTTGAGTTAGTTTTCCCTCCAATTGCATGTGATTTTGACATTTTGTACTCGGAATAGTTTTCCCTCCAATTGCATGTGATTTTGACATTTTGTACTCGGAATCATTTCTTTAAGAAGAATATTTCTAAGGCTGTTGAACTTACGCCACTAGTCTTTTTGTACATACGATTTGTAGTAATTATTTGTCAATGTCACCGAGGTGCTATTTGCCCACATATTTTGTTGTTTTAGGTTTAGCCATTGACAAGTTACCTACTTCAACGTCAAAAGTCGTCAATTTGTTAATAAGTACCTGATAACTAATGATAAATCTATTTGTGGTTAACAAATTTAGGGGTTGTCATCGTAGGATAATTACGTGCATATGAGTTGGATTACACATATCGAGTATTGGAGGATTAGAATTCCTCAAATTTTTATTGAAAAAAAGAAGAAGTTAGAATGAATATTTTTGTTTTAAAAGTTTTAATAGTAAAATGAACAAATTAAAGTTATTTATTTTAATTTTTACTTCAACATGCGCTCCTCCATGTATAATAGATTCATATTTAAAGGCTTATAATGGGCACATTTTCATAAATGGTGACCGAGAGGCGTGAACTGTAATCTTAACCTATCTAGAACTATATTTAATCATTTTACCTAAAAGTTATTAAAAAATAGAAAATAATTATTTTATTTTTTCTTCAACGTGGTACCATAAAATATCAAAGCCCCATGACATTTTATCGTGTTTTTACATTTCTTTTCTTTTTTTTTAATTTTCTACAACCACGTACTCAGTATCTAATAAGAGATAGTTGGAACTAGTAATATTGTGCGACCACATAAAAATTAAACAATTGATTAACTACTATGTTTAAGATAATTAATTATAGTTTAATCAGAAATTTCATTCCCAAGTGTTAATCATGGATTTGATAATTGTAGCATGCAAGTCCACTTTGTCTTTATTTAAAATATCATCGACTTTATTTAACTTCAACGTATTTTTTCATAGTCGGCCTAAGGTTTGAAGAATGAAAAAAGTTGCAATGGATTGATAGTCCAATCACATATTTAATCTCCAAATGTCAGATGTGGATTTGATTATTTTGACAAAGTCAGTTTGTCTTTTATCTTGCTGAGAAGTTTGTTTCTCATTTTTCTGCCCATTTTAGAAGAATTAGGATCGTTGCACAGTGCGACAGCCACCATTGTTGACTTGTTTCTCTCTTGATGTGCCCCACAATTTTGAATATAACTGTAACAATTCTCATTTTATGTTGAAATGATGAGAAACAAACAGGTTTGAGAATTATATAAAGAACAAAGAAACAAAATTGTTTAATACGCTATGGAACTTTATGAAGGAAATAAAGAATCACTCTAACAAGTTGGGCCAATTGGAATTTAAAGAATGAATTCACTTGAATTTTATCAAATGAGGTAACAACAATAAATAATTCTGCATTAGAAAATATTGTTACGCCTTGCCTATTACTTTCCGAGTCATGGGAGGGATTGTCCAAATGATTCGTCAACAAAAGCCTCTAAGCAGTAGAGGATACCAATATTTTGAATTAAGAGGCTGTAAAAATGTTGCGAGAAATTTTACATTCGAAAAAGTCATACTTCATGTAAATTTTACATTCGAAAATTTACACGTGGTAGGACTTTTCGAATGTAAAATTTCGAATTTTTTTGATGTCATACCTAATTTAAAATTTCCTAATAAAATGATATAAATTATATTGAGAAATTTTTGCGCAAAAATAATAAACATTGATGAAATAATTGGAAAATTTTAAAGAAAAGATGTGCTTCCTTTTGAGATATACGTTTGACACACTTTTAACTATTTTCAATATTCCCTTGAACTATTCATATATCTATGATGTAGTTCTCGAAACAAATTTCGAGATGACATAGGCGATTTGTGAAATGGCTAGTATACGATCGTTAGAGAATTTTCAAAATTAACATGTTATCGAAATTCTTGAAATACTAGTTAGGAATGACTTATTTTGACGAGCTGAAATATTTTCTACAATTGATCGTTTCGTGTGTCGTTAATGACGTGGAAAATTAGACCATGAGCACTTCGAAATAGTATTTCATTTCTTTTCTTGCTTAGATTTCACTGCTCTTTACGTGATTTCTGGTCTTTTAGGTGCTGTGTTTTTAAGGGTTGCAGTTTGTTGGTTTATATTCACGTTTATTCTAGTTAACGTGGGTTTCAGTCCGACAAGTTGTTCTCTGTGGTTCGTGGGTTGCTGGGTTTCGCCAGCTCTGACTATTGATCCAATCAGCTCGTCGGTCTCTGCTTGGTTGAGTACTGTTTGACTCGTACAACGGTCTGCTTCGACACGCCTGGGTTTGGTGCTCCGCCACCGTCGGTCTCGACCTAGGTGTGCCGACAGTTTTTGTTTGCGGATTTACAATCACAAACGAGGCGATTTCTTCGCTTGCGATAGTCACCAGGCTGGTTTTCACTGGTGTAGCTGTTGTGCAACGAGTGTTCTCTGCGTTATCTATTGCATGTGCCTTCCCTGCATTTCATACGTTTCTTTTTTCCTGGGTTCCTTCGTTTCACCTGCCTGGCTTTATTGTGTGTTCTTGGTGTTCTGGGTGAATTTCAAATTCATATGTTACGTGTGGTTTTGGTCTTCTCACTGTCTTTTCTAGCCACATTTGCAGCCTATTTTCAGCTCTCCTCTGGGGTCAACTCTGCAAATTAAGGTTTTCTTTCTATTCTTTGTGCCTTGGCCAGTGGACTGCAGGATTTTGTACCCCTTCACGAGATACGGGTTCCCTGGGATTTTCACGTGTATTTTTTTTTGATTCTGGTGTGTGGGCTGACCCGGTTGAGTTTATGGGCTGTCTTTGAGGCCTTGGGCTGTTGGTTTTTTTCTCTCATCCTTTGGGCCTTGCTGGGCTGTTGTGTTTTAATTGGTTTCTTATGGGCAAGTTTAAGAACAGGGCAGCCCATTCTAGTGGGATCCCTCCCCCACTTAAACGAATTGCTCCGGTGACTATTGCAAGGAAGGAGGAAATTCTTAATCCTCCTGCTCTCCAGGTTAGTGACACTGCCAATGCTTGCTCTTTAAATTCGGATGGTTTAAAGAAGGGTACTTTAGAAGTTAATTTGGAATCACCAAGCGCATCTATTACGCTTGGAGATGAGGATACTGACTCGGAATCATCTTCTAAATCTTCTCATGCTGGAGAATATGAAAATGATGAAATTGATGCTGCGAAAAAAGATATAGCCCCTTGGGTGAACCTCTTTAAGGGTAATAGAAGCCCTGACGAAGGGATTAAATTGGAAGTTGTTAATATCACGACGGATGTGGTCGAACTCAATGAAAATGACGCGATCAATATTGAAGATAAATGGGGTTTTGGAGTGATTGGTTATTTTGCAGGACGGTTCCCTGGGAAAAATGCACTATTTCAAATGTGTTCCTCGTGGAAGGTTAAATATGAGTACTGTGTGCATGAAAGTGGATGGTTAGTTTTTAAATTCCAATCGGAAACGGATAGAGTACAAGTTCTGAGTAATGGACCTTATTTCGTTTTTGGTCGACCTTTGATTCTAAAACAACTTCCTCGGTTTTTTGAATTTGATGAAAAGGGGATTAGTTCTATCCCAGTTTGGATTAACCTGCCGGGACTGCCTGTGGAATTTTGGGGGGCTGCGGCATTGGGGAAAATTGTTTCCAAAGTGGGAAAACCTATCACGACTGATAAGTTAACATCCACCATGGAAAGAATATCGTATGCGAGAGTCCTCGTGGAAGTAGATGCATCCATTGAGCTTGTTAGGAGTGTGAAGATCAAGCTCCCGAATAACATCGTTAGAGAGCAAAAAATCATTTATGAGCACATACCAAAATTCTGTGGCTGTTGCAAAGTGTTTGGACATTTTAAACATGAATGTAGCTATAATAGAGGAGCTGCGAGACAGATTCAAAGACCTCCCTCAAATGAAGGTAAACATAGTGAACTAGCTGAAAATAGTAAGGCGGCTGAAACCACAAATGACCCTTGTCCGGATAATGAACAGGGGTTCACGGTAGTCAAAAACAGGAGAAGGAAAAACCAACAGGTTAACAAACTTGTTGAAGCCACAACCCCAGCTATGTGCACGAAACGGGTAACTTCAAATGAGAATCTGCCATCAACTTCTAAAGTTCACAATTCTGGGTCTGAACAGGTTCAGGAGACATGGAATGTTCAGCCAAAGGGAGTCAGTAATATGTATAAAAGCAGTGACAACTCTTGTGACAAACTGATTGAAGTGGAGACGGCGAGGGATCAACTTAATCAGTCTGATCTGAATTGTGATGGACAGAAACAAAATATCCCGGATACACTGTTGGAATCTGGACAGCAAAACCTCAAGTCCAAGGCAAATGAAAAAATGAAAGCTAAATGGGGCGAACAGGGCACAAAACCGACTAAGAAGGTTAGCAAGAGGGGCAACGCTCTTGTTCTTTCGTCATGACGATTGCTTCGTGGAACATAAGGGGTTTTAACCAACCCCTGAAACAAAATGGTATTCGGGAGTTTATCAAAAAACATGATGTTGACATTATGGGTATCTTGGAAACTAAACTTGGAGAGACGAAGCTGAAAAGTATTATGCGGAATAAATTTCGTGGTATGATGCAAATTAATAATTTCAGCACTCATGATGCTGGAAGAATTCTGATCATATGGAATCCCATGAAAATCTCGTTGGAAATGACGGAATGCACATCACAAGCCATTCATTGTGTGGCTACTTGTAAGGTAACTTCGTTTACCTTTAACATTAGCTTTGTCTATGCATTTCACACAATTGTTACAAGAAGGCCACTTTGGGAAAACTTATTGAATCTGAATATTTCACTACCATGGATTTTATTGGGGGATTTCAATAATGTTCTCAAATTTGATGAAAGATCAAACGGCGCAGAGGTTTCACCATATGAATTGAGGGACTTTACAAATTGTTGCACGATAAGGGGACTTACGGACCTTAGATCCACTGGGTGTTTCTTCACATGGACTAATAACAATACATGGAGTAAGCTAGACAGAGCAATGATTAATGAGGCTTGGATACTTACGGGCAGATTGGCTAGTGCGGATTTCTTACCTTCGGGTTGTCTCTCCGACCATTCCCCGTGTATTGTTTCTATGCTGGACGGACAGGGAAACTACAGGAGACCCTTTAAATTTTTTAACATGTGGACTGGCGACCAGGACTTCTTGGATATCACCCGTAATGGCTGGAGACACAGGGTGACTGGTACAAAGCAGTTTGTGGTTTGTAAACGGTTACAAAACTTGAAAGGGAAATTGAAGAGATTGAACTCCAAACACTTCGGCCACATTTCGATTAGGGCGGAAAATGCTAAGATTGAGCTGGAGAATACTCTCAGGTTGCTTCATGATCACCCCACTGATCAACACCTCCAAATCATGGTTGCAGAACATAGGAAAATAGCTGTTGGGCTATGTGAAGCTGAACGGAATTTTTATTTCCAGCAGGCTAAAAGTAACTACCTTGTTAACAGCGATAGATGCACAAAGTTCTTCCATGGCATTGTTAAAAGCAACACCAAGAGGAATTTTATAGCAAAAGTGTGCAAGGGGGATGGTAGCTACACTACATCGCAAGACGAGGTTGCTGATGAATTTTTGAAATTCTACAGGGCGTTACTTGGTGAAAGCTGCCAGAATGAACCTGTTCAGCAGAATTATCTTAATGAGGGGCCGGTACTCAACGTGGAACAAGGTGAAACACTTATTCGGAATATTTCTTATCAAGAAGTGAAAAACGCTCTGTTTGACATTGGTGATGATAAATCGCCCGGGCCAGACGGATTCACATCGTGCTTCTTCAAGAAAGCATGGGACATTGTTGGGGAGGATTTTACGGCTGCCATCTTGGAATTTTTTGAGTCGGGGTCATTACTCAAACAGATAAACCACACGATCATAGCTCTAGTGCCGAAAACCAGCCACACTTCCAACGTAGAGGACTATAGACCAATTTCATGTTGTAATGTTTTTTACAAAGTGATAACTAAGATCATTGCTTCCAGACTGAGGCCTATCCTGGGGTGCATTGTTGATAATGCTCAATCCGCTTTCGTGGAAGGTAGGAGTATGATGGAGAACATACACCTTGCCCAAGAGCTCATGAGACATTATAATCGAAAACGGGTTGCCCCTAGATGCTTGATTAAAGTGGATTTACGGAAGGCGTATGATTCGGTCGATTGGGACTTTTTAAAGCAAATGCTCATGGGGCTACGGTTTCCGCCTAAATTCATTGATTGGATTATGGCTTGTGTCTCCACTACCACCTTCTCTATTGCCTTGAATGGAGGAATACACGGGTTTTTCAAAGGAGCGAAGGGACTTAGACAAGGTGACCCTTTATCACCTTTCTTATTTGTATTATGTATTGAGTACCTGTCTAGAATACTCAAAGCTGCCACAAAGGAGAATAATTTCAATTTTCACCCTAAATGTGGTCCGCTTAAGATTGTTCACTTGGCTTTTGCGGATGATCTTATGCTTTTCGCTAGAGGAGATCCTATGTCTGTGGAAATTTTGATGGAGTGCCTCAATAAATTTGGAAACGCTTCGGGTTTAAGAAGAAATAACATGAAGTCCAGCCTGTTTACGGCTGGTGTGCATGGCCTAGACCTCGAATTAATTCAAAATCTTACGGATATACCTTCGGGAACGATGCCTTTCCGCTACTTGGGGATCCCCCTGGCAGCACAAAAACTAAAGGTCAGTTGCTATGCACCTTTTCTCGATAAGATCACTGCCTACATTAATGCTTGGACGAGATCAGCCCTATCTTATGCAGGCAGGACGGAACTAATCCGAGCAGTGCTCCAAGGAGTGGAGTGTTTTTGGCTATCTTTATTACCAATTCCAGCCACTATTTTATCCAGAATTATTAGTCTTTGCCGGAACTTCCTTTGGGGGTCTAAAAAGCCGCTGGTTGCGTGGAAGGAGCTATGCTTACCGAGAGTTGAAGGTGGATTGGGGTTCCGAGACTTAAAGTGCTGGAATGCGGCCTTGTTGGCTAAATCGTTGTGGAATGTCCACAATAAAAAGGATAGCTTGTGGATTCGTTGGATACATCAAGTCTACCTGAAAGGGGTTAGTATTTGGGAGATTGCACCACGTAGAGACCACTCCCCCTTGTTTAAAAAACTGTTGGAAATTAGAGATGAGTTCCTTCAGAGTTCTGGCCAGCACACGCTTCAGGAAACTGGGCAGATTTTTGGCCAGCTTATGGGCACAAACGAGGGAGATTTCAGTGTCACTAAGGCTTACGGATTTTTCAGACCTAAAGGTACTGTCCGTTGCTGGACCAAGGAGGTCTGGAAGCATTTTATTACCCCAAAGCACTCTTTCATATTGTGGTTGGCAGCCCAATCCAGATTGCTCACTAAAGAAAAGCTACATTACTTGGATATTAATGGGAACTGCAGTTTTTGTAATGCTCAGGAAGAGACGTGTAGCCACTTATTTTTTAAATGCCCGTTCTCGGTAAGTATTTGGGACAAGATCAGATTATGGCTAGGCATCACGAGGGCCATGACTACCGTTGCTAGCTCATTAAAATGGCTGAAAAAGGAGTCGAGAGGCACATCATGGAGAAGTAAAGCCAACAGAATTGCACTTGCGGGTACCGTCTACTACATTTGGATGGCAAGGAATAGATTGGTGTTTGAAAATCTTATTCCTCATGTTGATAGCATTGTTCGACGAATCAAAACACACGTATACAAAGTTATATTTTCTTTGTATCCGAATGTTTTGATTTGTTATGAGACTTTGGCGATAGCTGATTAGACATTGTCGTTTGTACATCTTTTTTTTGGTCACCCGGGTTACCCGGTGTTTTTTGTTGTTTCCTCATCTTTGTCTTGTCCGGGTATGTCCGGAGTATTTGTACTACCTATTCATAGGTGTTTGCCCGGGATTGCCCGAAGTTTTTTGTATACAGGCCATTCTGATTTGCCCGGGTATGCCCGGAGTATTTGTATATCATTTTGATCAATATAATTAATTAATTTACCGATCAAAAAAATATATATATAAAATATAACAAGGCAAACGGGCCTCTTTTCTAAATTGTAGCCCAATGTTCTCTTTGTCTATATATTTAATCTCAAGTTGCCAAATTTTGTATCTAATTAGAAGTTCAAATTGAGGCCCAATTAATTTAATGATTGCTTCCAAATCCTCGTACTATGATTTTTTTTTTTTCCATTTTCTACTATTTTATATTCTTTTCTTCAATTTTTCATTAAGCATAAAGTTTTACCAACAAAATACAATATAACATAAATTAGATATAATATTATTCAAAATACAATAAAATATTATGATTTAGAGATTCGAATAAGTATAAAAACTACACTTATCAGTATTCGAACTAATTAAACCATTTTAACTTTTTCAAATTCAAATTAATAACATCTAGTTGAATCTACTCACCATCTTTCTATGTGAATCTAAATAAGTCCAAATTAAACACACTAAATCACCTATAAATTTAATTAAAGGCTGCAACAATAAATCAATTAACTACGCAAATCTTGTGAATTAAAATAAAATGCTCAATCTACGTTACATCATTTGTCCCAACTAATGATTTAATTACACATCGTGGAAGAAGAAAAATACAAAAAGAAATTGGAATGTGTCACATTTAATGGAAAAATGAAAAAAAAAAATGAACATCTTGCAATAATAATCCGCTTCCTTCGAGCCAAAGTCTTGAAAACCCAAACCTTCCTTCTATCTCTTGCATATTCCTCTCTTTTAATCATCTATCGAATCCCTTACTTGATTCAAAATAGGTCTTTATATAGTGCCAAAACGATATTGAAAGTTGTGTCTCAAAAGGACAAAAATACCTCCTGACTTTAAAAAGAAATCGAAACTTGCAATCCAACTGCGGCATACAAGTGCCCTAACGTCCCACCACGATCACGCCCATGCAACTTTTATCTTGGTGATGGTAGGCTTTGGTCATTTTTCAAGTTTCTTGTACAGTTTTGGTCCTTTTTGTTCCAAATCTTCAATATTAAGCCCACAATTTCAAAAATTGTTCGTGTTGGTTTCCGAACTTCCATAATCGTCCATGATTGGTCATCCTAAGTTCGGCAAGTGTGCAAATCAGTCCCTAAACTTCCTATAAGTTAATTTCACTCCCGAAACTTGTGAATTTCATCCAATTCAGCTCCAAAACTTTCAAGTACCTCCAATATTTAAATTAAATTAAGTAAAAAT
>CADEPD010070946.1:0-11708 GCA_902829195.1 Fraxinus dipetala
AATATTATTTTTGTCACATATTATTATTTCAAGTGTTTTAAATTTAATGTAACTAATTCTTAAGACAAATAATTTTTTTTATATTTACGCTATTATATAGCCAACTATACTATGACACGTGTATTGCACGTGTGTCTTACTAGTAATAATAAAAATTTGAGAAATACTATACGTACATAAGAGTGTACACCCGAGTTTACATCTCCCTCGCGTAGAGAGTCATTTCTCACAATAAATCATACGCGAGGCCCCCTCCATGTGTGGGGGTGTAAATCTAGGTATACACCCCTAAATATACAAGTATCATTTTTCTAAGAATTAAAAGTTTATAATTTGGCAACTCGAGATGCACTTGAACCCCTTCAATAATTGTATCTTGAATGTACGACCAGGTATATTAATGGAAATTTGAGTTGAATTTTGCTATTTATACATGAAAAATGTATACAATGGATTACATAATATGATGTAAAGAGAAGAGACTGAATGAAAAAGTTGACTATATTTTAAATTAACAAATGATCTGTGTCGTGTAGTATTATGTAATTCATTATATAATTCTTAATGTTCATGTAGCAAAATCCTTTTGAGTCTGCGTTGCCTTAAATTTTATTTTTTGTTCTTGTCAAAGAGAGGTCAATTCTTAAGAACAATGCACTTTTATTGAACAAATTGAAAAGAAAAAGAATGAAGTAAAACTTATAATTTAATTATTTCGGTTCTTGTTTTATCAGAGTCTTTATTTATATTTTATATTTTTGTACTTTTATATTTAATTATATTAACTTTACCTAGAATGTTTGATGATGTTGTGTCACCTTTCACATATCTTTGGATTAAATGATTATGTATATATGCGAATTGGTTACTAGAGGAATATATGTTCTCTCACCAATTTTTAAACAATAGGGCCTCCTCTTTTTCTGCGAAGTTTTACTTGTGCTTTGAGACATTAGAAACAGGATAATTTTGCTTGTTTAGCTTTGCTATTTCAAATAGAGTGAAGCCTGAGGTACCGGGTGGGAACCTCCACCGATACCTCACAATAGAATGGTGGGTGGATGGGTGAGTATAGGTAAAACTTTTGTGAAGAAAAATTATGTACATTTAGATTAATTCTTTCAAATATTTGTGTTTAAATACCTTTTTATGACTTTTTGTAGATTCGATACTTATAATAAAATAGGTAAATCACGCCAAATCAGAAAAGAAAAGACTTAATATGGATCTATCACGGAATCAAGCTATAATAAAGAAGACTTATAGTCCATTCAGGACTTAGTGGCGAAGCCCATGCCTGTTGGTGAGATCCTATATTTTTATCTGGTTGATGTGTCAGTTTCAACAAAAGTTAGCCCCTGTTTGATCACTCTTTACTCAAAATATATTTTAGTATCTTTTTTTTTAATAAAATAATATTATGCGCAACTCAAAAACTTTTCCTTCATATTTCACTACACATTTTTTATTAATTTACTATTTCAAAATACATTTTAAATCAAAGAAAAAATGTCAACTATTTGTTCTTAAAACCTTAGTCGTGATTGTGTGCAATCTAGTGGTGATGATCACTGATGTCGTACCCAATGGTAAGCCCAACTCACTCGAATTCTCCATTCAAAACCAAAGCCACTCCACAACCTTTGTAGGTCGCCTCACACCCTATCCCCTCTCCCTACCTCTGCTCCAAGAATTCCAGAACTTTCTATGGAACCTTTCCTTTGCCAAAACAAGACAGACAGGGCAATTTAATAAAATAAAAAATGCCACCTCCAATGTCCAAAATATCTAGAAACTTCAATTAAATAAATAAATTTTCTATTACTACTAACCTGGAATAAATCCAGCTCTCTTTCTGGCCTTCATCATCTTAACTGCTCAAACGACCTTCCCAAAAGAGAAAGATTAGCAAAAAAAAAAAAAAGAGAGAGTTTCTAGAAGTACACTTTATCTCCAATTTACCTTTACATTTTTGAAAATTTTGTTTCAAATTCATGAGCCCTGCAATTTTTTCTTTGAATTTCACAAGTATTTGCATATCTAATATTAAGAATATCATTAGAAAAATATAGCAATCTTTACAATGAATCCAATATATACAGTGAAGAAAGAGTATCCAGGAGGAGAAGGTTCATCAAGTTCAAGTCCATGGAAATCAAGAAATCAGCCTGATGGGATAGCGCCACTGCTTCCTCCGCCGCCGCAGCCAATGGAAGGGCTGCTTGATGTGGGCCATCCACCATTTTTATCCAAAACCTTCGAAATGGTGGAGGATTTGACCATTGATAATATTGTTTCTTGGAACAGAGGAGGGCATAGTTTTGTTGTGTGGGATCCCCATTCTTTCTCCACCAGTGTTCTTTCAAGATATTTTAAACACAATAATTTCTCAAGCTTTATAAGGCAACTCAATAAATATGTAAGCACTTATTTTCGTTGAGATAAGTAGAATTTTGCCTCTTCCTTATTTCAATTTTTGCTGCAGGTTTGGCAAAGCTTAGAAAGTTTTAAGCCCCAATACTTATTCTCTGTTGAAAAAAGTTTGATTGGAGGAGTGCTTGACTGAACATTTTTTACCTTTTTTGTTTTTTTTTCCTGGAGGGTCCACTGAACTCTTCTTCAGCAAAAGTGGCTTCAAGATGATGAAGCCTTTTGAGTATGGTTTCAATGAGATTCCCATCAATACCAAATATCAGAATGTATAGTTTGTTTTTCAAAGTTGGCTCAAATTTGCTTCTAATTCTTGCAGGGTTTTCGAAAGATCGATCCTGATAGATGGGAATTTGCGAATGAAGCATTTCTTAAGGGTCAGAAGCATCTGTTGAAGAACATTAGGAGAAGAAAGGCACCAGCTCATCAGTCTTTTCCCTCGCAGCAAGGTGTTATTGATCCTTGTGTTGAGGTTGGAAGGTTTCGATTAGACGGGGAGATCGATCGTCTGAAGCGCGATAAGCACGTGTTAATGATGGAACTCGTGAAGTTAAGGCAGCAGCAGCAGCAGAACATGCGAGCGTATCTTCAAGCAATGGAGTCGAGATTACAAGGGACGGAGAGGAAGCAGCAACAGATGATGAATTTCTTAGCAAGAGCAATGCAGAATCCCGAGTTCATTCAGCAGTTGGTGCAGCAAAAGGGAAAAAGGAAAGAACTTGAAGAGGCTATTACTAAGAAGAGACGACGACCAATTGATCAATGGCCGAGTTATGTTGAAGGAGAGGAGTTGAGAAATCCGTATGGGTTCCAAGTTTCTGAACTGGAGGCACTCTCACTTGAAATGCAGGGATTTGGTAAGGTGAAAAGGGAGCCGAAGGATGAGCTTGAAGAACTCGATCACTTTGGGAGCTCGGATAAAGAACTCGACGAGGGATTCTGGGAGGACTTACTGAATGCGGGATTTGAAGAAGAATATGGCGCTGCTGGAAATGAAGAAGGTGAAGAGGAAGATGTGAATATCTTAGCTGATAAGTTAGGATTTTTTTCGGCTCAAGCCCTTAGTAATCCTCTACTTCCTGGAGCGCTGCATCAGTGAACATCTCGTTCCCTTACCTCTGTTCAATCTTTGATTACATGACATCTGGCTTATTCTATTCACATCAGCTCGAAAATCACCGTCAAGACCTCGGTATAGGAACAGGTTATCCTTGTGTTATGTGTAATAAATTACTATCGAGTGATGATTTTACCAATGCCTCGGTCTGGGTTCGGAACGATTGTATGTCTGTTTAGCACTTAGTGTCATACCTCAACGTAGCTTTGGGATAACACTTTATTCTCTGTAGTAAGCATTGTCAGTGCTTTGAAGTAGGTTCCTAGTATTCCTTTACAAAAATGATGATTGTGCAGCATTTGTTTCACATCATTTTTCACCGCCCTCTCACAATAATTGCGGGCCACACTCCTTGCATGTGAGAGGGCTGTGAAACTTGTTGTTGTTGTAGCATCTTTCATTCCTTTATTATCTGTAGCAATCACTGCCAATACCTCGACGTAGATTCGAGTTAATCATTTGTTCTATATAGTAATCACTGTCAGTATCTCGGTTTAAGTTCCTTCTCTCTTCTCCATGGGTTTCTTCTCTATATCAATCACTATCAATCACTGCCAATGCATTGATGTAGGTTAGGGATAATCTTTTGTTCTCGGTAGGAAAAAATATCATTTTAGCCAATCTTCGCCACAAATTTTCATACCTTTTGATCGATCTCTATTCTTTTTGATTTTAAGTTCTTTCTCACTACTGAAAAAAGAAACTTTTTGTTAGTTATTAATTTGACCCTAAAATCACATAATAGGTGAATAACACGGAATTAAAATTAACAATTAGCAAAAAAGTCACTTTTAATTATTTTTAGATGGTTAGTCAATCAATTCAATTTTCATATGATTTGAATGCTACAGTTATATATAAAGTAGTAAATAACACAAAATATAACGATGGAGAAAATTCGTAATTGGGTAAAAACTTCGGGCTCAAGCCAGTAATAATCCACTATAAACGAATCAGTTTACAGTACTGTCATATTCGACTAACTCTAGTACCTCCTGACTGTAATTACCAAAGCCCTCCTTGATTGTGTGCTCCTACACCAACTCTCAACCTTTTGAATTCATCTATTTCCTGTGGATTAATGAGCTCCTAATTCTCCAACAACCAAAAACTCCGATCACATTCATTTTATTTTCAGAACATTGACAAATGTTATAGAATTAAGTGTTTTTGTGTTTGGCTTATGCGAGGGTAATGTTTTTCAAAGCAAGATCAAATCAATATGAAGGTTGAACTCTAGAAATTACATGGAGGATGTAAACTCTTGTTTATCTCAATGATCAACCTGTATTTTTCGAATGGTGGCGTCCATATATATAGTGAAGAGGTTTTGGGTAGCATAAGCCACATAAAACATTGAAAAACGTGAATGAGGTTTTCTCGGGATACATTGTCGCTTGAGCGAGAGCTCAGTGACAGGTGAGCGAACGTGTGTCGCTCAAACGAAGTCCAGGTGAGCGATGCAACTTCTGTTTTTACCGTTTGAGCATTAGTTAGGTGATATGCTAGCGAAAATGCAACGACTTTTATTCCATACTCGAACTCTAGGATTTCTAACTTACTACTGACACTATGACTTTTAAAAACTCTTTTACAACAATAGTTTTGTCAAAAGATTGCCAATGATTTTAAAACCTAACAAACTCCCACTTTGACATTCTGTGACAAAACACGTATTACAAATCAAATAGATTTAATCTAATATACCCAAAACCAACTGACTCGAATGAAGCTTGTCTTTCCTTTGTCCAACATGTTTTCTGAAAAGAACAACTCAAATACCAAGTGTAAAAACAAGTGAAACAGTAACATAAATAAAGCATTTGAGATAGTTCTTAAATTCTACAACATACTAACTAAATTAAGATGCAATATCAATGTAAGCCAACACATCAAAATCAAACATTGATAGCACTAAATATCAAAACTTAATCTAGCTAAGTATTCAAAAAATCATCTCCCCCCTTACTACAAACTCTTCTACATTTAAAATTAAAATTTAAACACATCTCATTTATACCTGATTCATTTTCACACATCTCCCCATTTTTGTCACAAATGGCGAAGATAACAACAATATATAATAACTCAAAGATGCAGTTGATAACATGCGCAAGTATAATCAATTATCAGTAGACTATCACATATACTCAGTTCAAGTCTAAATGGAGTAAATTGTATAAGTGACTCATGTGTGTTAAGTGCTATTATTTTCTTGTGAAAATCTTAAATTTGTGAGAAAGAACATGCTAAATATCACTGTTAAATAAGTTTATTCATCTACTGATGAAAGTCAAACCAATAATGCATATTAGGACCTTTAAATGAAACTCATTTTTAATGAAAAATTATTCTTCTCCCCCTGACTTTGAGCATTTATACATTTTTACACAATTTATATTTTTCTTTTTAAACTCATCATTTTTCTTTTCAATTTTTCGCTTTTTATGTACAGACTATTTTCCATTAAGCGACTAATATGACTCATGTAACGAGTTTTAAGCCGATGACTCCAAGTCAGTTGATCATAGGGCATCAGGTTATGAGAAATCTCTCGAATTTAATTACTCGAGTCAAATAAGCTTCGAATAAGAGTATAAGATGAAACACTTTTTATTTTATGATAAGGGAACTATACTTAAGCTTAAGTCATCTAAATTAAAGTCAATTCATGTTCCAAGTCACCTTACCCAAATTTCACACATACGGCCAAGACTCACTCACAATATCATAATGTGTACAGTACAGATGATACATGAAGAAACCTATACAAAATACTTCATATCAACCTAAACAAAGTAATGGAAAATATGCTACAGCATATCAAGTAAACTCATAATTGATCACAACACACATGTTCAAGTAAATCATATATCATGGTGTAATAAAGAATTTTCCCTCTATTTTTTTTCTTAATTTTTCAAAAAAATTCAATTTTTTGTTTATTTAAATAAATCAAACTACCAAAAAGTAAAATCAAACAAAAAAAATTGAAATGCATGCAATATGAATGAATCAATTAAAAAGTATAGGCATGCAACAAAAGTGCCTAATCAATTAGGTATATAAATGCTATTACCTTGTGTGTCCCAGTGTACCACAATTGTGATAAGTTGGAATAAATTTAGGTTCAAAACTACATGATGGTTGATATTGATTTCAAAGTCGGTTGGTTCTACGTTGTCTAGTAGACCTAGGTCTTAAGACACTCTTGCCCTTAGGTTCAGGATCAACAACATTCCTAAGTTTGTTGGTGGTTGGGATAAGCGTGATCTTGGATGCACTAGCAGTATTGTTATCGGTTTGAACATATCCTAGACCCTGCTTATTTTCAGTTGGTTTGTTCACCCCTAACAGATTATCAAGTTTCTGAAAACCATTTAAGAAGGAACGAAGTTGAGTTTCAAATTTTTCTAGGTCACTTGTTAAGGTCTTAACCTTAGCTTCTAGGTTCTACTTACAAGTTTCAGCTCACTCAAATTTTTGGTAGATTCATAGAGATCAGCTATGAGTTTCTCCCTTTCTATCTCAAGTGTATTAGCCTTCTTCAATACGATTTTATTGACCTTTTCTTTTTATCTTAAGACTCTCATCAAATAACTATTGATACGTCTCGTGAATGTCTGTCTCATTCTTAGAGTCTTCCTTAGAATTTTCACTATGTTCATCATTCTCCACCTTCTCACTATCCTTATCAGATTAATTCTTAACTACAGAAGTGAATGTCATAAAGTTCCTTTCACCCTCACTGCTGGAGGTATCACTCTAAACACTTGAGTTGGACTCATCGTCAGTTAGTGAAATTGCCAATGCCTTACCTTTTCCTTTATTTGAGTTCTTCTTAAAGCTAGGAAATTTATTTCTATAGTGACTGAAATCCTAACACTCATGACATCTAACTGTCTGAGATTTCTTACTAAAACTCCTAGCACTCGCCTTATCAGGCTCGTCTTTCAGAAGTTTACTTGGGGCATCCTTCTTCCCCTCTTGATCTTTTCTCATATTCCTTAGAACTTTTTGAAATTTCTTTACAAAATAAGCTAACTCATCATCCCTAAGAGTCTCGGTGTCAGTAGACTCACACTCATCTTCCTTAACGTTGTTTAAGGCTATAGATTTAACCTTTTTCGATAGAGATATGGTGAGTTTATAGGTTTGAAGGGATCATACGAATTCTTATATTTTAACTGTATCTAAGTCCTTACTCTCTTCAATCACAGTAATCTTGTGTCTAAACCTCTCAGATAAGGATTTAAGGACTTTTTGAACTATTTTAGACTTGGGTATTTTTTCACCTAGATTGAAACTAGAGTTCACTATGTCATTCAGCTTCACATAGTTATTATCGAACTATTCACCGTCCTTCATTCTAACTTCTTCAAATCTAGAGGTTAACATTTGCATTTTGGAGTTTTTAACGATTTTAATTCCCTTGTGTGTGGTCTCTAAAATATTCCAAACCTCTTTCGTAGTTTCACACATCGACACTCTTCTAAACTCTTCAACAGACACAACCAAAAACAGGGTATGAAGCCCTTTACCATTCCAGTTGCACTCAACTAGTCCATCATTAGTCCAAAGAGAAATGTCAATGGGGGTAACTACACTTGAAACAATAGAGGAATGGGCAGTCCAACCATTTTGCACACTAACCTAAATTCGCTCATCTAAAAACTTAAGGAATGTTCTCATCCTAACCTTCCAATATGCACAATTGCTTCCGTAAAAAAATGGAGGCATGAAAAAAAACTTACTCGTCTAGATTAAGTATGAGTCAGGAATCGAAATGAGGCACCGATACTACTTGTTAGTTATTAGTTCGACGATAAAATTTGATGACGGAGGAAACTCGTAACTGGGTAAAAACTCCGGGCCAAGCCATAACAATCCACTATAAACGAATGAACTTACTGTACTGTCAGACTCGACTAATTCTAGTACTTTCTGACCTCCTCACTGTAATCAACCGAATCCCTCCTGAATTGCGTGCTCCTACATCAACTCCCGACCTTCTGAATTCGTCCATCTCCTATGGATTAATAAGAACTCTCACTTCTCCAACAACTAAAAACTCCGGTCACCTTCATTTATCTTTAGAACTTCAACAGATGTTATGGAAATAAGTATTTTTGTGTTTGGTTTATGTGAGGATAATGTTTTTCAAAGAAAGATCAAATTAATATGAAGGTTGAACTCTAGGAATGATATGGAGGATGTAAACTCTTATTTCTCTCAATGTTCAACCTGTATTTTTCAAATGGTGGCGTCCATATATATAGTGAAGAGGTTTTAGGTAGCATGGATCAGATAAAATTCTTGAAAAATGCGAATGAGGTTTTCCCGGGATACGCTGTCACTTGAGCTAGAGCTCAGCGACAGGCGAGGGACAGTGTGTCACTCGAGCGAAGTTCAAGCCACTGGCAGACGACGCAACTTCTATTTTTACTACTCGAGCATCAATTGGGTGATAAACAAGCGAAAATGCGACGACTTTTATTCTTTTGTTCCATACTCAAACCCTAAGACTTCTAACTTACTTGACGCTTTGAATTTTAAAAACTCTTTACGACAATAGTTTTGTCAAAAGATCACCTATCACTTTTTGAAGCTAAAATCAACGAATCTCGGATGTATCCTAACTTGTGGTCTAATTCTTCTACTGATGCTCAACTTAAGATCTGATACACATAATGTTAGAATTTGGGTGTGATCCGAATTATTTGTTGAAGATAATTGAAAATTCTAATTAAAGTCACATTAAGAGTTCTATTGGAATGAAATTGTTAAATCTTATTTAAGTTTACTTGGCGAATTTTAATTGAAATTCTACTTGGAAGATGATTGTGAGTAGGAATTCGTGTTAGATTTAAAGAAGACATTGTGATGAAGAAAATCAAGATATTTTGGGTAAAGAACCCGAAAGCGAGCATCGTGGGGCCACGGTAATTTTGGCTTGACACTACGGTGCCACACACATGTGGCGCCGCCTACTTGTTCACCTTTTGCACAAATTTCTGTCATTTTTTTTATTTTGGACTCCCTTTTTGGTATTTCACTTCAACTACAACCTACTATGAGGATTTTGGCATCATCTATTTGTTCTCTATATATATTTAGTTCTTTATTATATCTTAGATCAAGTTGGAAGAAGTTAGACAAATCATATACGTATAATTTTTATATTCTTTTTTCATATTATAATAAAATCTCAATTATCTACAAAATTACATCGTTATTGTGATATTTACTTCATATTATAGCTTAATCTCTTGTTATTTCATAACAAACTGGTATTAAAGTATTCCAGTTTTCATAACACGTGAAATATCAATTGTTGGTTGACTCCTTAATTATTGGATTCACGTCTCCCACATTACTGTTTCTAGTGTTCTGAACTCGTCTAATGATTTTGCAAGCATTTCTTGCTTTCTTCCCTTTTAGTCTAAACCCCATTTCACTGATTATTTCGATTTCATTTTCCTATCTTTGATCCTCTTTAGTCGACTTCAGATTTTTATTTGTTTGTTACTTTAGGCTTCAATATTTTGGGGTTTTTTTTTTTTTTATTTTGTTTATTGAGGTTTCAATGGTTTAGAAGTCACAATAGACTGCTGATCAAGGCAATTAATTTTTTAAATCATTGCAACAATATGGTCAGCTAGATTTTTCTTGACTTTGTCTTCGTTGTTTCAATGTACTGGTTCATGCACTCTTGTGCTCAAAAAGATATTCAAAGTTTGGTCCGAGCATAAATCGTAGGGCAAATATATACACTTGAGGGTGGGGAGACGAGGTATAGTGAGTATTATATTTTCGAGTACGTGAAGGGAAGTTGGTTCAAATTTTGTTGCTTAGCTCTAAGTTGAAGTCAGTCGATACTTTGATATTAATATGAGTGAAAGTATCGTCTAAATTTAACCTACCTGCTCAGCCTAATATTCGGATCAACTGTTTTGTCAACCTTAAGTAGGGTATATCACTTTGAACCTTGCTTGGTTGTCAATGAGGGTTTGACTCCCTCTCTGACAACCCCTCACAACAAGGGGCATAATTTTTTGTCTTTTTTAAGAATAATGCTATGTAGTCCTACTGAGATTACAATTTTAATATATGTGACATTAAATTATATGTGAAATTAAATAAGTCATTTAATTTCATCTTTCATTTAACCTATGATTTAACGTCATCTAGACTGGAGTTGTAACTCCAATGGGGCTAAATAACATTACTCACTTATTTAATTACATCTTTCATTTAACTTATGATTTAACTTCATCTAGATTGAGATTGTAACTTCAATTGAATTAAATAGCATTACTTTTTTTTTAAATTCATATGGATCTTGCGTATGTCAAAAAGCATGTAGAGTTTTTTTACAAACTAGTTTAATTGTATCACTTTTCACACCAACCAAAGTATACCCTCATTCAATTGGAATTTGGTCAAATAAAGACTACTACGTAATTTTCTTGGGCACAACAATGAAGTTGGATAGCTATTGATTGTAAATTGCTTTAATTATTCAATGACATTACGATATTTATTTCATCAAGGTTTTTTATAGCTCAAATTATTTTGTAGATTGAATTTTACTCGATAGATTAAATAATTTCGTTGCTTAAAGGATAAGACGTGTCATATTTATGATAAGAAGTTGATTATTGAAGACCCATTTAAATTTCAGAAGTTTAGACTCGGAATCGGATCTCAATATACTTTTAAAAATAAATTTAATTTCAAACTTAAAAAAAAAAATCTATTATTATTACATTTATATTGTAGTATTTATGAATGATTTTTATATTTCTGCAGTCCTAGTCATTATTTATGATTGTTGTATCTTTGTGGCCTTAATTCTTCCCTATAAATATGGAGTAATGTTATTTAACTCGGATTACAACTCCAATTTAGGTGGCATTAATGTGGTATTAAATTATATGTGAAATTAAATAAGTCATTTAATTTTACGTTTCATTTAACATATCATCCCGTGTCACCTAAATTGAGATTGTAACTCATGTGAGACTACATAGTATTACTCAGTGGTGCAAATGACAAGAGTGATGTAATCTCTGCTGAGCTGGCCGCCTCAGTGTGAGGGTTCGCTTTCTGCCTCTTACAAGGTTTGGAATTGGACTCTTTGTGGGCACCAGTATGGCAG
>CADEPD010070952.1:0-10288 GCA_902829195.1 Fraxinus dipetala
TGCTTGTTGTAGGGTTGCGAGGTTTACAATAGGTTTAGAACTTCACAATTTCGTTACACAGACAATAAATATTAAGAATAATATGTATAGCATGTGCATTCATATAGATAATCGTTTAATTGAATACGTTACTTTATATATGAATTCTGATTAAGATTAAAATCGGATCGTGCTTACAATATGTTTTAACTTACCTCAAGAGAGATAATTAAATATATTTAGATTATCGATTGTTATGTATACACAAATCACACTACATTACATACGTTGAGAATTGAAAATATGTTAGTAATAAGTGGATTCGTGATTCCAACGCATCTCATATTTTAGCTTATAATGACATTAGTTAATTATTAAAAACTTTAGATAAAATAAACATAAATCTCTTTTATTACTTTACATTCAAATTTTATAACGGACTAATACAATCCAACTCTTAACTCATCACATTTTTACTTATTAACGATTCCGAATGCTCGTAATTTTTTTACGAACAAGACTAAACATGATTATTTGCTTCAAAGCGAAAACCACATAGCTAGATTTTTGGGAAAAGAATATGACATGTGTGTAGATTGATTATCAATTAACACAACAATTTTAAATAACATGAAAATAATTTTCAATAACAATATAAACATAATACATAAATAGAGAAAGTTAGGAAGCAAGCCTTAAGGAGCCACGTCAAGTACGTTGTTCTAAAATCGTGTTGCCTCCCCCCTTCGTGCTGGTACTTCGACATTACACGACTCCAAGATAAAACATAAATGACTTGTTACTCATATAAATAATCGTATCTAATCGAACTACGCGGCGAACGAGAAGGACCCCACGTCCTACATAGCAACCTGAATCTGAACAACCATGTCACCACGTCATTCAGCCTATATACCTCATTTGACCGAACTCTAATTCTGTCGAACCCCGATATGGATGAGTCCTTAAAAAGAGCTGAACCCCAATGGACGACACGAGATAGATGTAGGCGTATTAGAAAATCTACTTAGTGGATCTCATACCAAGTGGATGATGTAACAATTCAATAGATAGGTAGATTTACCCAATCAAACAAGTCTAATCTAGTCTTACATGTCAAGGCTAGGGCTGCCAAGCCGTCACAACATTAAATGTGAGATGGCCTATGAATGATTGATTGATGGCTACGACAAAAGATCCCAGCTGCACGGATGAGGCCACGTACCTCCTCATCTAATGGCTCTTAATCATCGTCTTCTACTACAAAAGCAGCACTTAGTTTTATTTTCAAGGGATGCCAAAATTTATACTAAAAAAGGGAACGTTGATTCTCCCCAGTTTACTCCTTCCTCCGAACCCCCTCCTATCTACGAGATAATGACACTGCAACTTGTCACATACCTGAAATCACCCTCTTCCTCAATCCATCAACATAACTAGTAAATTGATTTGAAGTACGGTGTGATTTGGATTACGAAGACCAGAATATCCAGTTTTCTGTTGGCTACATCCCTGGTCCATTTATTGGGGTCAACAGATCGACACCGTCTGTGGAAAACTTTGACACCATAACCACGTACATCCTAGTGGTAAAGTCTATTGGTGAAGAACCTTGAAGAAAGGTTTTAGTTTTTGAAAATAAAAAAAAAGCCGTCACGAGAAAACGGCCCGAAAAGCACGGTGAGTTCAAGCCACCAAGGAACACATGGTGGAGATAGGCGGCAAGAGGCCTCTGAAGAAAAGGTTCTCCACGCTAACGTGAATATGCATCGTCCCCGTCACTACCACAGAAGAGGCGGCACAACTGCGTGCTTGGCGCGAGAGGTTGGAGAGGTGGCCGCTAATATGAGAAATATGGCCCAGCAAAACATTGTCATGCAGCAACTGTTGATGCAGATGCAACAACACGCTGAATCCCAAGTGCCCCAGTGCAGAACCTTTCCACCATGAGGGTGAAAAAAATAATTCAGCAGTATACCCTCAAATGTACGGGGGGAACAACCTAGTGGAAAGAGAAGTAGAAGTTGATACTTCCACCAATTATATGACGAGCCGATTCGGCGACGATATTCCCATGGGGGAGAACTTTTTCCCGAAATACTCTCAAGAACATGAACCTCAAAGATCTGCCAGTGTCTTTGATAGGATTGGACCCACGAGGCCTGGAAATAGGTCTCAACAGTCTTCCCCAATTCAAAGGGAACGAGAGCAATACCAGGGAATGCCACCGTCGCCTAGAAATAGGCGAGAGAGGAGAGACGAAGCAAATGCAAGGAATCAGGTAGGAACGTCACAACCCCCCCCCCCCCGGTATAAGGCAGAAGAAAATGAGTTTGATGGCCCATGTCGGTCATTTGAGTTGGATGACGATGATGAAAGCCTGCCCTTCTCCCAGAAGTTGAGAAGCGCCCTAGTCCCGAACCACTTTGTACATCCAAAGATACCCAAATACGAAGGGAGAGGTGATCCTGCAAAGCACCTTAATAACTATAAGACTCAAATATCTCTACGGAGAGCCTCGTCGGTGCTAAAGTGCAGAGCTTTTCATCTCACACTAGTAGGAGCTACAGAAATCTGGTACAACTGCATCCCAGTCGGCAGTATCAGAAGCTAGCTAGATCTCAAGAAGGCCTTTCTGAATCAATATCTATCTAGTAAAGAGGGGGAGGCCCCCATACAAAGGCTGCAAGACATGAGGCAGCATGTGGGAGAAACCTTGAAAAGCTACTGGCCCGGTTTACTGACAAGATGACCTATTGCGAGCAAGTTATGGATAGTGAGGCCCTCTCTGCCCTAAGGAGAGGTCTCAACATGAACATCATATTCTGGAGGGATGTGCATCACAGGAATCCCACTTCTTACGACTCTATGGTGGAGATGATGAGAAGCGAAATTGTCAATGAGGAACTAATTGATCATCGCATAGAACCTCATTAGGGCTCCTACTACCTCAAAGACAACGAATGAGCCCCGTGTCCCACCTGGTGGATCAGCAATGAACCCAAGCAGGACACACAATAGCCCCCACCTCGGGTCAAGCGTTAGCCAGCCTTACGTTAAATGCAGTGCCTTCCTTGGCATACAAGAAAATTGGTCCCGAAGCCCAAAGGCAGCCTAACCCACCCAGAAGAAAAGGCAGAGGAAGAAACAGGGAGGCTCGAGATAGGCAGTACTGCACGAATCATCGGACCAACGACCACAGTACTGAAAATTACTTATCCAAGCCGTATCACGGAGAGCCAACCGGCCCCTACAGGAAAAAATCACCTCGACATGAACACGAGAAGTTAGGAATAGGGCAAAGGACAGAGGCCCAGGAGAGAGCTCCAACGAATGTGGATAACGCTCCGATCAAAGTGATTGACACCATCATATGTGGTCCTCACGTAAGAGTTGATTCCAAAAACGTACTAAGGAACTACGTGAAGGAGGTGAAAGACCCCCATATGGTGAGCTACTTGATCAATAACACTAGTCGTGAACCTGGGAACACCCCATCAATCACCTTTTCCCCAACCGACAGTGTAGGAGTCCATTACCCACACTGCGATGCACTGGTAGTACGAGCCATCATAGCTAGAAATGGACTCAGACGCATGTTGGTAGACAATGAGAGTTCGGTCAACATCCTATTTGGAACCACTTTCGACAAGATGATGGTGGATCATGAGCTGGCCCCCATGACCGTTCCTCTATATGGTTTTACTGGCGATAGTATCATCCCTAGAGGAAGAATCACTCTGGAAGTGGAAATGGGGGAACCCCCATTTAAAGCTCATCACTTCATGGAGTTCTTGGTTGTGGACCATCGATTCGCCTACCATAGAGTGTTGGGGCGACCCGCCCTAAAAGAACTTGAGGCTGTGAAATCTATACACCATTTGTGCATGAAATTCCCTACCAAGGAAGAAACTGCAACAGTGTGGAGGGATCAAATGGGATCAAGAGAATGCTACCTCAATTCCTTAAGCAAATCTGAGCCTCGCAACGTAAACATGGTTTTGATGGATGCTGAAATGGTTGACGCACTTGAAGAATGTACTCCCCTTGAACAAATGGAAGACGTCAGCATGACCAAGGCCCCTGAAGAAGGGGCCACTGAAGTAGATCTAGACCCCAGGTCATAGAATCGAACTCACAGGCAACCTCGGTTGAGGAGTTCGAATTTTTCCCTGTAAACCCACATGACACTGAAAAGGTACGACATATAGGAATGAAGCTCGAATCAGGAGAAAAAACTAGGTTAAATGACTTCCTGCTTAACAACCTGGATATATTTGCGTGGAAACACGAGGAAATGATGGGCATTGATCCCAAAATTAGCTGTCACCGGAACAATGCAGACCCAAATTTCATCATTCATTGGTAAAAGAGGAGAGCCCTAAACCCAGAACGGTATGCTGCGTTGAAAGAATAAGTACAAAAACTCATATCCAATGGGTTTATTAGAGAAGCGGCGTACCCAAAATGGATATCGAACCTGGTACTGGTAAAGAAGGCTAATGGCAAGTGAAGGGTCTGCATAGACTTTTCCAATATCAACCAAGCGTGTCCAAAGGATAGCTTTCTGCTCCCAAGGATCGACCAACTAGTCGACTCCATGGCAGGCCACGAACTGCTGAGTTTCATGGACGCTTATTTAGGGTATAATCAAATCCCCATGAATCCCGTAAATGAAGAGCATACTTCTTTCATTACTGATCGAGGTTATATTGTTACAAGGTCATGCCTTTTGGTTTGAAAAATGCCAGTGCGACTTATCAACGATTAGTTAACAAGATGTTCTCCGATCTTTTAGGCAAGACGATAGAAGTATACGTCGATGATATGTTGGTTAAGAGCATCGGGTCAACAAACCATTTAGAGCATTTACGAGCCACCTTCGACATTTTGAGAAGGTACCGCATGAAACTGAACCCACTGTAGTGCACCTTTAGCATCATTTTCGGGAAATTCCTGGGCTACATGGTCAACCAGCGAGGCGTTGAGGCAAACCCTGAGAAAATTACAGCCCTGCTGAACATGAAGTCTCCCAGTAAACCAAAGGAAGTGCAATGTTTAACGAGACGCCTTGCGGCACTGAACCGATTCATCTCCAAGGCTACCGACGGATGCTTCCCATTCTTCAAGGTCTTGAAAGGAGGAAAGAGGTTCCAGTGGAACGAAAAATGTGAAGAGGCCTTTCAAGGGTTAGCACTTGGGCCAACCCCCCTCCTTTTTAAACCCAAAAAAGGAGAAACATTACAACTATATCTGGCCATAAGCGTCGCTACTGTGAGTTCGGTGTTGGTAAGAAAGGGGACAACATTCAAATGCCTATCTACTATGCAAGTAAGGCCCTCCTCCCAGCTGAAGCACATTATGCCGATATGGAGAAGCTTGCTCTGTCCCTTATGATCACCTCTAGGAAGCTGAGGCCCTACTTCCAGACCCACAGTATACGTGTACTAACAAGCCTTCACCTTAAACAAGTGCTACAAAAGCCAGAAGCATCAGGAAGGCTGATGAAATGGGCTGTAGAATTGAGTGAATTTGACATTTCGTATCGGCCAAGAACCTCAATGAAGGGGCAAGTGGTGGCGAATTTTATAGCGGAGTTCACAGAGGCAACAAGCATCAATGTTACAATGGAGCCGATAGACCCCCCAGCCTGGAATTTGTTGATGGGTCCGTTGGAGAAGCCAGATCAGGGGCCGGCATACTGTTGGAAAGCCCAGAGGGCCACAAGCTTATTTGTACAGTAAAGTTCGATTTTAAAATCGAACAACAATACGGCTAAGTATGAGGCACTCCTAGCAGTCCTCAGGCTAGCAAGAGAAATACAGGTAAAAAATTTGACAGTTCGAAGCGATTCCCAACTCGTTATAAGCCAGATCAACGGCAGTTTCGCGGCCAAGGACAAGGACATGGCGACGTACCTGAAGAAGGTTATGGAGCTAATCCCCTGCTTCGATAAGTTTGAATTAATCCAGATCCTAAGGGCGAAAAATCTGTACACAGATGCCCTATCAAAATTGGTAAGCAGCAAAGGTTCGAAACTACTCAAGTTTGTGCCCATTGAATACCTTCCCAGACCCTCTACGGCCAAGGCGGAGGAGATGATGTGGATTGGAGAAACTCCCCCATTGGATGCGACCTATCCTAGTATATCTCAAGGATCACGCCTTGCCGGAGAACAAAGAAGAGGCCCGCAAACTTAGATGTAAGGCTGCCCAAAATGGGGGGTCGACCTGATAGGGCATATGCCAAAAGGAAAATGAGGAGCAAATTATGCGATTGTCGCCATCGATTACTTTACCAAGTGGGTCGAAGCTGATCCATTGGCTAAAATCACCGAAGCATACACCGACAAGTTCATATGGAAGAGTATTATATGTCGATTCAGGATTTCCCACTCAATAGTCACAGATAACAGGCGGTTGTTCGACAACAAGAGGCTCCGGGACCTCTGTGACGAACTGGGCATCAAGAAACACTTCTCCTCTCCTCACCATCCTCGGGCGAATGGTCAAGTCGAAGCGGTCAACAAAACAATAAAACATCTCCTGAAAAAAAAAAAAATTGGATGACTCTAAAGGAGCATGGGTAGATGAGCTTCCTCACATACTACGGGTGATACGTACTACCAGCCGAACATCGACAGTGAAGACCCCTTTCTCCATGGCATATGAAGCGGAGGTGATGAGCCCAGTTGAGGTAGGCCTGCCATCGCCTCGCCGCTTACAATTTAACGAGATTTCTAATGAGAAAATAAGGCGATACGAGTTCGACTTCCTTGAAGAAAGGAGAGAAGCCTCACAGATTAAGTTAGCCATCTACCAAAGGAAAATGACACGATACTACAACGCCAAAGTCAAGCGCAAATTGTTCAAAGAGACGATCTTGTACTCAGAAGGGTGTTTTCATCTTCTAAAGAATCTGGGATAGGCACATTGGGTCCAAATTAGGAAGTTCCCTACCACATTTCAGGCGAGGTCAGCGCAGGAACCTTTTCGATTGGAAACCTAGATGGGAAGGAACAGCCCCACCCATGGAATGTTGAGCACCTTCGAATGTATTATCCATAAAAGCCCTGTTCTTAGCATATGCCGTTTTATATTCAATACATATGATGAGCTCATGAGTTAAATATGACAAGCTCATATGCTCCTTCAACAGTTAAAAATATGGCGAGCCCATATCTTCATCAACTTATTAACTATGACGAGCTCATGAGTTAAATACGACGAGCTCATACGCTCCTTCAATAGTTAAAAATATGGTGAGCCCATATCTCCATCAACTTATTAACTATGACGAGCTCATGAGTTAAATACGATGAGCTCATACACTCTTTCAACAGTTAAAAATATGGCGAGCCCATATCTCCATCAACTTATTAACTATGACTAGCTCATGAGTTAAATATGGCAAGCCTATATCTCCAACTTATTAATTATGGTGAGCCCATATCTCCATCAACTTGTTAAACTCTGACAGATTCGTAAGTTATGTTAACATATGATGAGCTCATAAATTAGCGGTGAAGTTATAACAAACCCGTAAATTATGCGACAGGCTCACATGTTCTGATTGTTTAAATCAGACCCAACTTAACTTATTGTGGCAAGCTCGCAATAAAACATTACATGGCGAACTCATGCGCCCTCATCGTTCGCTCGCTTATCAAAGATTGATTAAATGGAGAACCCTTTAACAGTGGAGTTATTGATTGAAAGCCACTCATACACTATTTGTTACAAATACGAACCATCAAAGTTAAGAATTGGGAAGATTTATTTAAGAGGCCATTACAAAGACGAGAGGGGGTATATCCTAAGAAGCAGTGGCAACATGTTGAGGCTCTTCGGGGATCCACCACCTCCATGGGGCTCTCGACCTCGTTAGCGGGGATAGACGGCTCGGCGGATATAAATTCATCCTTCAATGCGGCCAAGTCTAACTGAGGATGCAACTCTGGGAGCTTCGAGAACGCTTCATTATATGTAACCCCTCTCCAATAGATGCCTGGGCCATCATACTCAGCTGTCTCATGGAAATGGGCAATGTATTCATTAACTGCCGCCTTTCCGGCCCCTTCAAACTGTTGCCTCAGACCTGCGACCTTAGCAGTTAGTCCTTCGACCTGAGACTTCAGTTCCGCTTTTTCCTTGTTAGCAACTTCCAATGATGATGAAGCTATCCTCTCCAAGTTGTCAGAATTTTCTATGTGACTCGTCAGAACGTTAACCTCTACCTTGCATAGGTGGACCTCTCTTTTCAGCTCATCGTTCTCTTTGAAAAGTGCCTTCGTTCTGGACTCAGCTTCGACTTGCTTCAATTTGGAAGCCTCAGCAGCCTTAGTCGCAGAGGAGGTCTCAGCATTGGCCTTAATCAATGCGAAATCTTGGATAAGCCCCTGCATGCACCTCGCTTCCATTTGAGCATAGATGAAGAAATTTTGAGAGTGAGCTTGCAGGGTGAGCCCAGCCTCCATCAAGTCGACGGCATCACAAGTTTCTGTTAAGAAGAGTACTTGCCAGTCCAATATTTGTGGCTAAGCCTCGTGGCTCCTTGGACATCTACAGGGAGTATCTCCATCATAGTGGATGAGATTTCGTCTGATCTCCCACCAAAGAAATTCCGAGCTTTCCCATCAGAAGGTTCGCCACCTAGGGTTTTTTCCCTTCTCCGTTTAACGAGACCCTCCTCCTTTATGGAAGCCTCTTCCGCCTCAACAACCTTTATCGATGAAATGGGCTCGGCTAAGATTGGGTGCCTCAGTGATTCGCCTAGAGTTGTCTATTGTTTGGGTGGGGGAAGGGGCCCAGCATTTTTCGAAAGGACAAATTTCCTCTTAAGGGGCCTCTCAGACGAGGTTTCGCCCCCTTTTCCTCCCTCTTCCTTTTCACCGTCTTTTTTCCCCACCTTCGCCGGAGAAGACGGCTGGCTCGTCTTAAATAGACGGACCAGTTCATCCCGCTGATTTCTGTATATAGCCGAGCCGCTGCTCAACGGTTTCTTCTTCTTCTGGACCTTGCCCAGGCTCCTCAGTTAGAGCAGATTTGGCTTCACATACTCCTTTCTGTCATGTTGACCTGCAAGTGAATAGGAGTTTAGAAAAAGACCATTAAAGTACATGTAAAAACACCGAGTCACTTCAACTTATCCCGGGTAGCCATCAGTAGATGAGTAACAAAAAGATTCTGTTTACTGATGACGTTCTTGAAGTGCCTATTCTCCGGGAGAAGCTCGTATATTGCCTTTGTCACAGCCCACTCAGAAGGTTCGAGTTCGAACCGGTCAACCGTACCTGCATAGAAACTTTAAGCAGTCACAAGAGGAAAATGAAGTAAAATGTTGGAGAGGGAGCTCGACTCACTGTAGTCATGGTACTGGGTGGGTACGGTGATGTCTGGAACCACATCCTCCTCCATCGTCTACCAGGGACCTCTAATTCAGAACCAGGAGGGTTTCCAATTCTTGATAGAAGTAGGGGTCTCCCAGACAAAAGGAGAATGTGGACCCCATGGATTTATGCAGTACTACCCCTTGTAATCATTTCCCTCGCTAGAGCCTCCGGGTTGAAAGAGGGTTTGAAAGACATAAGGAGGCATATCCTCACCAAGAGTAACCTCCTTCTAAAGAAGGAAGGCTCCTGCCAGTTGCTCCATGCATTTGGCACTAATTGAGTGGGGTCTAGGTTATATTGCCAAGGATGAATCTAAAAAAAGGGTGCAGGTGCAACTTCATTCCCCCAGCTAATATGGCATCGCTCACAGCAACGCACTCCTCTCTGGGAAAGCAAGCTCTCTTTTCTGGGGTCGGCAATAAAAGTCCTATATTGTCTGGGATCCAATACCTTTAGCGATAAGTATCCAGCTCACTCTCTTTGATATCCGTGGCTCATAAAGAGGCCCCGCACCTAACACTGTCATCAACAGAACCCCGCATCACCTCCTGATCCGCTCAGTAGGGATCACCGGAGGGATGCCCGCCTCTGCACGGATTAGGGCCATATCTACCCCGGAAGAACCCCCTTCCACACCTTTTTTTGACTTAGGGGCCATTAGAATAAGAGAAAGGAAAGAAACACCTCAAGAAGGGAAAATACTCACGCAAACACTACAAATCCGAATCTCGAAGAACCTCGAAGTAAGAGAAAATGATCGTTCGCCGGCAACAAGAAGAAAATGTTAAGCTCGGAAGAGAGATTCCCCATACTTGATATTTCAACTTTCGAAAAGTGAAGAAAAGATGAAAAAGTGTTTTTCTTGCCTTTATATAGGCTTACTTAGCAAACCCCCCACCGTTGGTTTTTTTTTTTTTT
>CADEPD010070984.1:0-10834 GCA_902829195.1 Fraxinus dipetala
TATTTTACTCACATGGGGCCCACTCCATGTGAGTGTTCTGGGCATTTTCTGTGATGAAAAATGCACTCGTAAACAAAGCATTCAGTAAATTCTAAAATTTAATGATAATTGTGGGAAAATATTCAACTCGTACATAAACTCCAATAATTAATAGATCGAATTATTTATAGTATGAAGGATGCGATATTTCAATCCGAAGTGGGAAGGAAGGACGATTATGTTAGTCGGTCAATGAGCCGCCTCAGTGGGGACAGTTTTAACCCAAATTGTAACATTCAGGAATTCTAGTCCATAATTATCACTCTCACAACATATCACGTGGCCCCATTTAGATCTATGCCTAACTTTTGAAAATTAAGTTTTCTTGCTCAAATTGATGAATTCTTAATAGTTAAGTTTTGTGAAGTCACGCTAGACAAGTCTTAGTTTATTCTTATTTATTACTTACTGTATGTGAAATATGCCAATATGATTTATCCAAGTTAATGTATTTAACTCCTTACTTTGCATGATCGCGAATGGCATAACGGGATCAAGGTATGAATCTATTGAGAAGTCGCGGATAAAAGTCACAATACATGAAGATGGTCGCATGTTTGCAAATCAATTGATTTTTTCTACCAATATGTTAATTTTTCGAAATGAAATCCTAAGTTTCACCAAATGGTATCAGAATTATGTACCAAACTTAGTTATGTAAATGTACAAGATTGGGTTGAATTGTGTATGAAGGTATTGATGACATTCAAGGTGGTTGTGTCCACGGAATGTGGTGATGGACTTTGACCTAGCGAAAGAGTTTGATTTTGATTGAATACTGTATCATTCTTAATTATAGGAATATAGAACAATGGGTAATTGTTTGACAATGGGTTAAGATGACGTGGTTCTTTTTGTAAGTGGATATCACTGTGAAAGTGTGAATAAAACCTTAACATCGGCAAAACATAAGATCTATCAAGTTTTTACAGAGGGAAATATATATTCTCAGATATGCCCTTCCAAAATTTACCACCTTCTTGATGGTTATTTGAATCATTTGCAGAGTCGCAATAAATAATATGTAACTTCTTAAAATAGTTAAGTCCCTGTTTGTCTACCATTAATCTAAAACATTGTTTGCTACAGGAAGATTCTCCACCACACATTCACCCAATAAAATTTTCTACACACAAATCAACAAAGTTGCTTTAAATTTCAACCACACATTCTCCAAAAATACTATTCATTACTCAATTTTCAACCCAAATGACAAACAATCCCTAAATATGTATATTATATTACACCATTTCATCTTTACGCGTATTTTTCGATAAAGAAATCACAATATAACTTCCTAAACTTGATTCAAGTTACTTTCAATTACAACAAAACTTTGCAAAATTTTATATGAACACTTGGGTCGTGTGTTGAGAAGGAGATATAAAGCACTTTATTTATTGTGAATTGTTGGTATTTCAAGATGTTTATATAACTTTCAAAAGTATTGTAGACATCGAATTTCGAACATCCAGAAATCACGGATCAATAATTATAGAAAGTTATTCTAAACAAAAGCTCGCATTTGTTAGTTATTTTGTGAGAATAACTCATGTTGTTCTCCAGTCGCAGCTCGTAGTGCTTTCATTAGCTGATGGAGGAGAAGCACTTGATAATCAAGCGATTGACTGCCCAACTTTATAAGATATATTAAGATATTGTAAAAATTATTTTAAAAATTTAAAGCAAGAAATGAATTCTTCTTCTTTTCTTTTATTTTTATTTTTTTGATTGAGCAGGGTTATTTTTGTCAATTTACAACGTCCTGTCAGTTAGTTTTCTACTACTAGAGCTCAAGACAGGCTTCCGCTTCACCATTTCTTTTAGGTGACTACAACCTGTTAATCAAAATCTGTCGCCGGAAATGGGGGTGACAGACTTATTCGCCGGCGAGATTGCCACAGAACTTCTCAAACAGCTCATTATTATATCTAGAAAATCCGCTTTCTGCCGGTCGAGTGCCGAGCAGCTCGTCCTCTATATCGAAGAGCTCCTCCCTATCATCCAGGAAATCAAGCATACAGGCGTCGAGCTGCCTCAACATCGCCAGCGCCAGCTCGATACTTTCTCCGAGAGACTAACAGATGGGCTCGAACTTTCTAAGAAGGTCCTGAAGTCTCCCCGTTGGAACGTGTACAAGAACCTGAGGTTAGCTCAAAAAATGGAGAAATTGGAGAAAACCGTGTCGAGATTCATGAATGTTGTAATCCAAGCGCACGTACTGGCCGACGTGCATCATGTGAGGGTCGGCATAGACGAGAAATTCCCTCGGCTGGAGCGGCAGCTCGAGGCCATGAAGATTGGGGTGGATGACCGTGGTGGGTGGCTGGGGGAGGCAGTGAACAGGGTGGAAGAGGAGAGGAGGTTCGAGAGTACTTTGGCCAATTTAAGTGCTGGGATGGAATTGGGAAAGAGGAAGTTGAAGGAGATGCTAATGGTCAAAGACTATACTGTAATTGGCATCCATGGAATTGGTGGCAGTGGAAAAACCACCTTGGCTACAGAAATTTGCAAAGATGATCAAATCAAAAGTGAGTAGGATCTTGCTAACTATTTCGTTTATTCATTTAAATATTATCTTCAATCAGAATGTTCACTTTGAGTTGATTCTTCGTTCCCAGGTTATTTCAATAACAGGATTTTCTTCCTTACTGTGTCTCAATCTCCCAGTGTGGAGCAATTGAGTGCAACGATTTGGAAAATGATATCCGGGAACACAATGGTTGCTAGTGGCAACATGTTTCCCCTAGTAAAACTCCAATATGATATGGACATTTCTTCAAAAACTCTTCTCGTTTTGGATGATGTATGGTCCCAATCAGTACTTGAACAACTAAAATTCAAAATTCCCAATGGTTGCAAAATCCTCGTGGTTTCACGATTGAAGTTCCCCCTATCAGTTGTTGACAGCTTCTATGAATTGGAGTTGTTAAGGGAGGATGAGGCGATGGGACTATTCTGCCATTTTGCATTTGGGCAATCTTCGATTCCATTTACTGCTGATAAAAAATTGGTTAAGGAGGTATTAGTTAATTACATTTGTACTGGTAATAAATCTCTTTCTTATACTTGATTATTATTAATGCCTACTGAAAAAGTATTCCAATTTCAATAGGTTGTGGATGAATGTAAAGGGTTACCATTGGCTCTTAAGGTTATTGGAGCATCACTTAAGGGCCAGCATGAAATGTTCTGGACAAGCGCTAAGAATCGTTTATCAAGAAGCCAACCTCTCTGCGAATCCCATGAAGTGCAGTTACTGGAGCGGATGAAATTGAGTATTGATTCCTTGAGAGATACGGTGAGGGATTGTTTCTTGGATTTAGGTACCTTTCCAGAGGACAAGAGAATCCCTCTTGATATACTTATTAAAATGTGGATGGAGCTACACGATATTGAGGAAGAAGAAGCTTTTGCCATCCTAGTCGAGCTTTCAGATAAAAATCTCTTGACTTTAGTGAAAGACGCAAGGTATAAATTCAATCTTATGACTTCCAATAAAACTTAAATTTATGGGTCTGAAAATTATTTTCCATCTTCAAATGGTTTCATAAAAAAATGTTTGTTTTCCAGAGTGGGAGATAAATATAGTAGTTACTACGAAATTTCAGTTTATCAGCACGATGTATTGAGAGATCTAGCTATACACGTAAGCAATCTTGGATGTATAAATCAGCGAAGGCGATTGCTTATGCCAAGAAGAGAAGTAGGCCTACCAAAAGAATGGGAGAGGAATATGGATCAACCATTCAATGCACAAATTATCTCAGTGCATACAGGTATAGCAATCCATGTTACTGGATCATTACTAATGTTTCATACAAGGATTATTACATTTCAATTCCTACTTGAATGACATCATATACCACAATTGCTGCAAAATTTGATGGCTTAGAATATACTTGACAATTAACCGACAAGATTTATTAGTCAATTTTTATCAATTTTCCACTATATATATAGAACAAATGGAAAGGATAAGCAATTTATAATTAGCATTTATGACTTTTGTTCAGACCGTGGAAGAAATTTCCCTTTAGAACGGTGAATTTGTTGTTTGTTTGTTAGTGAACTACATAGCGTGTTTCATTTACTAGGGTTTTCTAATGCAGGTGAAATGAGAGAGATGGACTGGTTCAGAATGGATTGTCCAAAAGCTGAAGTACTCGTACTAAATTTTTCGTCAAATGAATACTTCCTGCCTCCTTTCCTTGATAACATGCCCAAGCTCAGAGCACTGATACTAATAAACTATAGCACTTCCAACGCAATCGTTCACAATCTATCAGTTTTTAACAACTTAGCCAATTTGAGAAGCCTCTGGTTCGAAAAGATATATGTCCCTCGGTTATTCGACACCACCTTACCCCTCAAAAACCTGCAAAAAGTTTCATTAATCCTATGTGATATTGATAACAGCCTTGACCAATCAGCTATAGACCTCCCCCATATTTTCCCTCGTCTTTCAGAACTCACTATGGATCACTGCATTAACTTGAAAAAGCTTCCTTCCAGCATCTGCCAAATGCATACACTGAAGAGCCTGAATGTCACCAATTGTGAGAGTCTCCAGGAACTGCCAGCAGATATGGATAAACTAATTTTCCTGCAGTTTTTAAGACTGTATTCTTGTCCGAATTTGAAAAGGCTCCCTGTCGGGATGGGCCACCTGGTTTGGCTAAAATACCTCGACATTTCAGAATGTGTCACAATGGGATGCCTTCCTGAGGGAATTGGTGGATGCACAAACCTGGAGAAGATTGACATGAGAAAGTGTCCAAGGATCAAGAATTTGCCTTCGTCTATGGTGTCATTGCATTCTTTGCGGCGTGTTATTTGTGACGAAGAGGTCTCTTGGCTGTGGAAAGATGTGGAGAAGGTTATACCAGGCCTTTGTGTTCAGGTTGTTGAAGAGTGCTTCAATCTGGATTGGCTTTCTGAGTAACTTTTCAGCAGTTTTTACTTGGTACTAGTCAAGATTAGAAACCACTAGTTTTGGATTATTTGTAAACTATGAATGTAAATTTAGAATATACTACGTTATCTTCCTTGTCTTTTGAGCTCGTATCATTTTATCTTTTGAGTTCGTATCATTTTATCTTCCTGGTCTTTTTCAGTCTCAGATTAAAATATAGCCCCTGCTTGGTTTACATAAAAATTAGACATTTAGTAGATTCTAATAAAAGTTGATGGAATGTGTAGTTGAAAAGTTGTGAGTTCTATTAGATGTGTGGTTAAAATTAATTATTGAATTTGACTTAAATTTCAATTCAATTTTTAACTGGAACAAACGGGGGAATAATATCTTGATTCACATCATATATTCCTCCTCCATCTCACTTAAATTATACAAAAAGTTTTATATCTTTTGACATTTAATCAAATCTATCATTTAGTTACACTTCCTCGCCATGTAGACTTGTAGTTAACATTAATGGAGTGGTGCTATTTTGAATCTCTACATGTAGAAATCGTCGTGTATTCAGACCTTTGGGCTAGTCTACCATCTATATTGTTAGTGAATTGGTAGACAAAATAATCATGAAGATTTGCAAACCATGAAGAAATATTTTCATTCCCACCAACCTTATGGCTTCATTTAAATTTGTTAGACTAATCCATCCGATACACAAGCCAAAAATAGGGTTCGAAGTCCACTCGTTGGTCCAAAAGTTTAGATGTCAGCTAATAATTTCAACATATACATGTGCAAAGTATGGTCCATAGTCCGGTCTAAGGAAAATTCATCAACACATCGGTCCTCTTTGGGATATTGATAAAATTAAAATGATATAGAAAAGATTAAGATGCTTGTCATAAAAATAACGCGCTATAATTAATAAGTGGGCATCAAAGATTGCCTTTCATGGTAGATAATAGTTATTTTTGCCACCAACAAGATATACATCAAATAAAACGAGTCTATGGCCCACGACAAGTGTATGGCCGCTGGTGGAATATCTATCAATTTGGAAAGAAACACGAAAATTATAAACGTGTGGACCGTTCAAATATTAAGTAATAAATGAGTTGAGCAAATCATTTTCAAATTTTGATAATATTTTCACACTACTTGGTCCATTGATTGACCGAGACTAATATCAGATTATCAGTGTCATAATGCCATATTCAATTACTTCGATCTGGTTTGGCAAGACATTTATTTTTCTTACATCAGCTTCCTTCAAACTTTTTTCTAGTCGCACAAATTATTATCTTAAAAAGAATCCAAACATGTTTAAAAGTAACTTTTTAACCTCATAAAAAACTTTTTGACTTTTTAAAAGTCTTGCCAAATGTGTTCTCTCGTATAGCCATGTTCATACAACAGACCAATTTCAAATGCCACGACACTTCTTTGCTAGTAAACTGCAATATTCCTAAGTCAAAAAGCTGACAGCATGGGAATACTTTAGTGTATTTAAAATGTCCCAGAAAATCTCAGTTCCCACAATTTCCAATCTACTCCCTTCCTGAGCAGGTTACAACCGTCCCCTTTTTTCTCCCCGTGAACGTTAAAGACGAGAGTGAACACGAAAATTCTGCCTATCATACATACCAGAGTGATTTACTAGTGTGTACTTTTGACAATGTAAATGAGGGACCTATGGTTTTTCAGAGAAATCTAGCAGGAATATATTATATACTTGCTCATTCTTAGAGGATGACTGTGAAACTCCTCTTTTCTACTGTCTCCCTTTCTGCATTGGAAAAGTATCAACCGTGGAAGTCCTCTCTACTTGGCTGATTGCCTGGCTTCCTGCGTGTTTTCTAGAGGTGTTCCAACTATCAGTGCAACAGTAGGCGGTAAAGAGAAAATTGTATTCCAGTGTCGTTGAACTGCAAGGAATAGACATGGATGTAATCATTGACATTGAAAGCATTTATAAAGCTTCCATGAGCTTGTTCGAAACACAAATTTGTTTACTAGGAACAAGAAATGGTGTTAAAATTGCAAAACTGTATGACAAAAGATGGAACAAACAGCATGATGGTTTTCCAGTCAACTTCGAGATCTTGAAAGGAGTGATGTGAGCAGAAGGCCTGGCCTTTTGACCCTTTCCTTTTTTCATTAAACCATAGGAGGATTCTTACACGAATTCTGTCATAGGAATCATAATTCCTAAATCTTTAGTACCAGAGGAACTAAATGTGTCACCAGGTGCTCAACATTTACTTTAAGCCCTTGCTAATGAGTTAAAAAGTAACACTATTTTCTCCGCGAAATCACCCACCTGATGAGAGTATGCACAGAATCTCTCCAAGGTAGCAAAATTTTGGTATCATTTCCAGAATCTTGCCTAGATGAGATTTTCTTATCGCAAGATGGAAGACCTGTTGATATGGTCTTCAACCCATTAGGAGTGACAGATATTTGAATGTTCACTTGGGTTAGCAGGGATCTGTTATACAGACATAATGGAATAGCGCCTAATGAATCTTCACCTAAAAACTTCACGAGCAACCCCTTCAATTGACTCATGCTTCAATTTACTCTAGTCTTGGTCTTTACTTTACCAAGAACTAGTAACTGAAATGGTGTTTGAATTGTAACAGTTTTCTTGAAAGGAGTGATGCAAGCAGCAGGCCCAGCCTTTTGTTCTTTCTCAACCATAGTAGGTTTCTTAACTGGGACTGCAATAGCCCCTCCATTTGTAGTTAAGAGATGTCAACATGTGCTGGCTGCCCAGACCTAAAGATAGGCCTGGCAGTGGGCTGGCCCGCACTGTTGCAAGAAAATGTTTATATTTACTAAAAGAGGGCTTCATTAACAAGGAAAAACCTGATCATATTTGCAAATTGGAGAAGAAACTTTATGGCTTGAAAAAAGCCCCTAAAGCCTGGTATGAGAGGTTGAAGATAACTCTCCTTGGTTGGGGCTTTGTAAATTGAAGATGTGACATTTATTATTCTTCTTCAAAACAGGGGAAAAAGAGAGAGAGAGAGAGAGAGAGAGAGAGAGAGAGAGAGAGAGAGAGATGATGGTATTAATCTATGTGGATGACATAATAATTACAGGCAACGACACAGAATCACTTGACAAGTTTGTAAAAAAGTTGAATAGATTAATTGCATTGAAGGATCTCGGGTCACCGCATTATTTCCTAGGAATTGAAGTGGTTAGTGATGATGCTGGTATGCTTTTAACTTAGAGAAAATATATTCGAGACATTTTGATCAAATCAGGCATGCATAACACAAGAACATGTCCTACTCCTTCCATAGTAGGGAAACCTCTCAGTCGCTGACGGAGAACCTATGAAGGAACCAACAACTTATAGAAGTACGATTGGATCCCCACAATATCTAGCCAACAAGAGACCTGATATTGCCTTCACCATAAAACAAATTGAGAAATTTTTTACAAGAACCTAGGAGTACTCACTGACCAGCAGTTAAGAGAGTTCTTAGATACTTAAGAGGGACAACAGATTATGGCTTACATATCAAATATAATGAAAGATTCGGATTGACGGGATATTCTGATTCAGATTGCACTTGTTGCCCTCATGACAAAAGGTCAGTGGCAGGATACAGTGTTTAGTTTGGTGATAGCCTTGTATCTTGGTCATCTAGAGAACAAAATGTAGTGTCAAGATCCAACACTGAATCCGAGTATAGGGCATTGGATCTAGTGTCGTGAATTGGCATGGCTGAAACTTGAAAGCATTGCTTAGGGAGGTTACTTTTCCTTTGCCTACCTGCGGTTCCTATAACTTGGCTGATAATGTGAGTGACTTTACACAGCTGTCTATCAAATATGAGCAATGAAATATGAGACTGCTGTGTATCAATATTCGAAATCAAATATCAACCAAAACTAACATGAATCGAAGCTAAGCGGTTTAACAGTGTTCCATGCTTTCTTTATTAGAATGATGCAAGTAAAATTACATTAGTACGAGGCCTGTTTTTGATAGCGTGGCTGGATGCTTTAATTAACTGAGAGGGGATTATGAATTTGCCCAATAAATAGTACCATCCCAGTCATATCTTCTCTAGCAACAAACAGAAATGGATGGTGAGCCACAAAATCCCGTTTCCTTATCCTTCTTGGTATACCCTCCAACATTAGTACACAACCAGTAGCAGCTGCAGCTTCTGTACCTTCCTCGTTCACCTCAATAAATGATTTGTGGAAAATGTTTGAAACATAAAGGTTTTGATCAATGGAAGAGTCTACCATTCCAGTGAGTCCATTGCTTGAAAAAGGTAAGACCAGTCCGAGTCCCCGGAGGACTTCAGAAGCTTCGAACCCAAAAGATATCTTAAATTTTGGAATACGGAAGTCACCCACTTCCACTCGTTCATAAGGTAGGTGATCATCTAAGAATCCAGATATAGAGCCGATTTTTTCTACTAAAGCTGGAAGTCCATCTATGGCATCCGGAAGAAAGAAATATAGAGAGAACTTATGCTTGTCTTCACCTTGTTTGTATGGAAGTCCTAAAACTTTAAAACCGCTAAACTCACGTATATATTGCTTCTTTTTGCTGGTCATGAAAGGTACTTGCACTGAGCTCCGATTTAGGAGGAAAAATTTGTCATATTTCGTATTTGAAACGTCAAACTTCACGTTCCAGGCTCCTTTGAAATACACTGCATTTGCAAAGATCAGCCCCGTTAAACTATCTACAGAGCCAGATGGAAGAAGTTACTTGACAAAGCCTCTTGTTTCATTTTCAGCCCATAGGTTCACTTCTTCGGTTACCTCAACAGCCTTTCAAACCATCAAGAGCAAAGAACGTACTAATCAGAACATATATTTGAAAAAAATTAGAATTAGCAGATTCTAGCATAACCTAATATGTTGTGTTGTCAAAGCTCAGAAAGCTTTTGATGCTGTTGATAGTGCATTGCACTAAAATTGTGAAACAAGAAATTAATGTTTACAAGTACAGGTGATTCGTAAAGCTATAATAGAACTCAACTTCATTTATTAATTCATTGCAACATTGCTTGCATTTCATTTGTTAATAACTAGGTTTGTTCGGACTACCAACTATGATCTGTTAACAATTACTTTTTGTCTTAAAACAAAAAAATCAGCTTGATCAACAGTTCTGCAGTAAAAGCAAAACTAACCTTGGTCCGAAAATCAACATGAGTAACAGCAGCCTTATAAGCACTATCGACAATTTCTTTAAAGGTGGACTTCAAGCTGAGACTCCGATCAACCCAAACACTGTTGGCGAAGGACAATAGGGGCCCACCTAGTCCCCACCGTTTGCAGAGACGAGACTGATGAGATGAGATGAGACACAATTGAGCTCTTCGATGGATTTGGACTTGAGAAAACTCAGCAGCTGGTTTAAAGTCGGACCTTGTGACCCAGCAGCGATCAAGCCTAGCACCATGTGAATCGACACAGGCGAGAACACCAGGTTTGCATCCTTGTCCTTGGTCGAGACCAAATATTTTGCGAGCAATAAAGAAATGTCAGTCTGGTTACTAATGGATTCACGAATGTCCATCGTTGAATAGTGTGCCTCTGACTCTGTGGTTATTGAGCGAAAATATGAAGGCAGAGCCAGCACAGGCGGCCGCCCCTGGCTCCGTCGATAATTTTTTTGCACTTCTTTTTTCAGGGCATTGTTCGGTCCGTACAAGCATACGTGTATACCTTGAGCAAGGTGGGAAAGAGAGACGGAGGAGAGTGAAGTATAGCCTGCTGATATTAGCTTTCCTCTCCGTGAAGCTAAAATTGGTATGCTCGATACTTCCATGGCCGATTCCTGTACGTTCTGAGAGAGAGGTTTCAAGTAATATTTATGAATTTTAAAAGATTATAAAT
>CADEPD010071003.1:0-12649 GCA_902829195.1 Fraxinus dipetala
ATGACCCTATTTATAGACATTTTTTAGGACCTTTTGATTTTTTTATGAGCTGGTATTCTCTAATTATTATGTTGGATGTCATAATTAAATTAAAATTTCAAGGTTTTGTTATATTTTTGCTTTCTATGACATTTATCGTGCAATTCGTAATGTGCATCTATGATTTTAAATTCATTAAAGTCTATGTTGATTATGTCAGAGTTCACATTTAAATGACTTCTACGTTCGAAGTCAAGCCAAAATTTTCAATAATGCTGTTTGTATAAGGCTTCCTCTGAGGGAAATTTTACTCGCTAAACAACTCGGGTTATGAGATCTTTCGATGGACACATATTCGTCGTTGGCTGTTCACTATATCACTCGGGTGGAGGACCATGGGCTATTTAGGATATTCACAAACAAATCAGACACCACTTCTCTTTTGATTAAAAGACAATTCTCACATTTTGTGAGAAGGAAACCAGTTGTCAAATAACTTGTATCCAAGGGTTGTGACTATCACTGTTACTCAAAATATGGACCTCTTGATCATTTCAGATAGGTGCTCTTTTTCAAATAGACATACACGACCTTCCGTGCTTTAGTGGTCATTAGAAAAATTTACATACTTTATCTTTGTATGAAAAGAAAATTTTTCCTATTTATTTCATTTTTTCATATGTTGCACCTTTTTTTTGGAGGTTAGGTGCATGTCGCTTTCTGTTTTATTCTTATGGGTTCGATATATTACATGTTTGGAGAATCTTGATGCCTTTCTTTGTGGAGTCTAAAAATCCAATGAAACTGTGTTGATGTTTTACTTATGAAACTCCTATTTGATGCACATTTTTTAGTCAAGAACGTATTTTTTTATGTGATAAGAAATATGTGGTTAAAACAAATAATTTCATTTAACCCCATATTTTAATGTACTCACAAATACAATTCACATATCTCCACTAATTTCTATTTACTTATAAATTAATATATTTATAATTTTTTCCCAAATGGGAGCCTAATCATAAATTTGGCAATAATGATTTGAAAGAAAATTCAACCCTGATTAGTTGTCAAATAAAAATATCAACTTCAGCTCAAATGCTGGACAAAACGTGATGACACCTGATCTCTGCCCCAACTTAGGAAGTCTCTCTCTGTACTATAAATAACACTCTCGGCCAATTTTCTCTAGCTCTCTCGTTCTTTCTGGGTGTGGAATTCGAATAGAAAAATGGGTCGTCTGTTCTTCGGTCGGGTTACGGCCATATACTTCTGCCTCCTTCTGGTCTCGACGACAGTACACTCTTTCTATCTTCCCGGAGTAGCTCCTCGCGATTTTCAAAGAGTATTGCTTCTGTCTCTTCTGCACACATACAACCTTTCGTAAACTTGGAGTTATGCTCTTTGATTTAAATGTTATGGGATCTTTAGATCTAGTAATATGACAGTGGATTTCTTGGGGTTAATTGTTTATCTTTACAAGTTCATTTCTGTGTTTGCTTGTGTTTTTCGTAAAATCTGTTTTTGACTGATTTAGATCTAGAGTTTAGATGTTGGGTGATTTGGTGAATTGGATTTGGATCTATGGTTTTGATTGTTGTGATGTAGTTTTTTAATTTTGTTTTTGAATTTTTCATTAATAGCTTTGATGTTTGATTTGATAGTATGTTTATGTGTGGTCTTGTTATGAACTCTTTATTACGAGGAAAAGAAAATTCAACTTTCCTGCATTTGACTTTTGATAATAATGATACGAGGATTTGACTTTTTGGTTATACAATTCCATGTGTTTTTGCCATTGCGGATATGTATTCAATGATAATTTGTTGATGATGAAAAATATCCGCGGGATAATCCTAATAGATGCAATGACCTCAATAAAGGAGACTTTCAGTTAGCCAGTCTGGTAACATTGATTTTGTGTTGCTTAAGACAGCCAGGCTTGTGAAAGGGATGTTTCTGGTTGATGCCAACTTGGAAAATCGATTCGCCTCCTGCAATCCAAGTTTGGCTTTGTACCAAATTCCTGCTCCCTAATGGAAAATGTTTTTGGTATTTATGGACATCTGTGTGTAATGCATTCATTTACTTTGATTTTGTGGTCTTTATGTTTTTGCTTGTTTTCGGTAATTTCTTCTTTCTTAAACAAGTAAGATGAAGAGCTTCTTGAATTATGAACCTTTGTATATTCCTTCCATATGTAATGCCCCTTTTTACTTTTATTTATAACAGGGGGATGAGCTTCAAGTCAAAGTGAACAAGCTGTCATCTACTAAGACACAACTGCCATATGATTTCTATTACTTGAAATATTGCAAGCCGAACAAAATCATGAATGTTGCTGAGAACTTGGGGGAGGTCCTTCGAGGTGACCGGATAGAAAACTCAATTTACGCTGTGAGTATCCATTAAGGTGCCCTTGTCTATATTGTTCTATGAAACATGAACACGAATATGGGCACGGATGACACTTAACTATTCAAACAAAACTAGGATGCAGGATTTTTTTTGAGAATCTTTAGGTTTTTGTATTATTATCTGCATTTTTTTACACCTCAGGGAAGCTCCCCATAGATGAAAGGTAAATCTACCCTTTCTTATTTGTTTATTTATTCATAAAAGGAACCTAGCCTTATGGCTTGGACCCAATCTCATTGGTTTACTTTTTCATTAAAATAAATACTTTTAAGGTTTTTTTTTCTTTTTTTGGTGATTGAAATGTTTTGAATTAGAGAAGTGGTTATTTTTTGTATTAAGATATCTTTTTTGTTGTATTTACTAGTGCCACAGAAAGAAAATATGCATATAGATATTAAAGCAAATTCAACCTAAAGTTCCTGGAGTTTTGCTCATATTATTTAATTTTCTTATTCAAATGTTCAATAGATAATCTATCCCTAATTTTATATTCCAAAAATTTTCAAAATGGTCTAGTAGTGCTGAGGACATATGTTGCGAGACTGAAATGAAAAAAAAATATAGCACAATGCAACATGGCGTTTAATGAAGTGTCCTTACTTGTTAGGAAGTTTAAAACATATATATAATAAATAGGACACTCCATGTGCATGAACATATCAGACACTGTGCTTCAACACACATTGATATTTGTTTCTAATTTAAACTAAATTGTTTGTTTAATGCTAGTTTAACATGAGGGAGGAACAGCCCTGTAAAGTGGCTTGTAAAGTTAAGCTTGATGCTGATGCTGCACAGAACTTTAAGGAAAAAATTGATGATGAATACAGAGTCAATATGTAAGTGCACAAGTGCATATTCATCGTCTATTCTCTTATTTTATGATCATTATTAATCATCATACGAGAATGATAGCTCTGAAATTGTTCTTTCACTAATATATGAAATATGAATGCAGGATTTTAGATAACCTTCCGGTAGCTGTTCGTAGACCGAGGCGAGATGGAAGTCCATCAACAACTTATGAACATGGTTTCTATGTTGGGTTCAAGGGGAATTATGCTGGGGTTTGTTGCAGTTAGTAATTATCTTTCTGGAAGATAAGTAAATTTCTTTAATTAGCTTAACATATTTACTTGATTCTGCAGAGCAAAGAGGAGAAGTATTTTATTAATAATCACTTAAGCTTCAAAGTCATGTACCACAGAGATCTCGAAACTGATTCTGCTCGAATTGTTGGGTTTGAGGTTACTGCAAACAGGTTCTCTGCTTTCCGCTTATGACTTCTGCAGCGATTTCCTTATGCATGTGCATCTCAATTTAAGGGTTTGGCAGTAGGAATTTCTTTGCACCTATCATTATTAGATAATTTGAGTCAGTTGTAAATTTTTTAGATCATAAATTTAAAAGCCACGTGGAATTTTTCTTTTATGGAGTTGGGCTTCTCATTAAATCCGTATGTACAGTATTAAACATGAGTACAAGGAGTGGGATGAGAAGAATCCTCAGCTCTCAACATGCAATCAGGACACCAAAAATATAATTCCGGGGAGCACTGTTCCACAAGAAGTTGATACAGACAAGGAGGTTGTGTTCACTTATGATGTTTCTTTCAAGGTACACTTTTTGTAACCCTTGTGTTCCCTTCTGATTTGTGGCCTTTTTTTTTTTCTCAATGTCACTTTGGAATTAAATATTGTATCTTCCTTTTGTAGGAAAGTGATATAAAGTGGGCATCCCGCTGGGATACCTACCTTCTCCTGAATGATGATCAGATCCACTGGTTTTCTATCATCAATTCTCTGATGATTGTCCTCTTCCTTTCTGGTATGGTTGCCATGATCATGATGAGAACTCTGTACAGAGATATAGCAAACTATAATCAGTTGGAAACCCAAGATGAAGCTCAGGAAGAAACAGGATGGAAACTTGTTCATGGTGATGTTTTTAGAGCACCTACAAATTCTGGATTGCTGTGTGTTTACGTGGGGACGGGGGTTCAAATCCTCGGAATGACGCTTGTGACAATGATGTTTGCACTGTTGGGTTTCCTCTCACCTTCCAACCGTGGTGGGCTCATGACTGCCATGGTTCTCTTATGGGTGTTCATGGGCTTGATTGCTGGCTACTCATCAGCTCGTCTATACAAAATGTTCAAGGGCACCGAGTGGAAGAGGAATACCTTAAAAACTGCTTTCATGTTTCCCGGTATTCTGTTTGCTGTTTTCTTTGTTCTGAATGCTCTAATCTGGGGAGAAAAATCGTCTGGAGCTGTACCCTTTGGAACAATGTTTGCTCTTGTGTGCTTATGGTTTGGAATATCAGTTCCGTTGGTTTTTGTCGGTAGTTATTTGGGTTTCAAAAAACCAGCCATTGAAGATCCAGTGAAGACAAACAAGATCCCAAGGCAGATACCCGAACAGGCATGGTACATGAAACCTATGTTCTCTATTCTTATTGGAGGCATCCTTCCATTTGGGGCTGTTTTCATTGAATTATTCTTCATATTGACTTCCATCTGGCTGAACCAGTTCTATTACATCTTCGGCTTCCTCTTCATTGTCTTTGTGATTTTAATAATCACATGTGCAGAGATAACAATTGTTCTCTGCTACTTCCAGTTGTGCAGTGAAGATTATCATTGGTGGTGGAGGGCTTACCTGACTGCTGGTTCCTCGGCTTTATACCTTTTCCTGTACTCTATTTTTTATTTCTTCACTAAGTTGGAAATTACCAAGCTCGTTTCTGGCATTTTGTACTTTGGGTATATGCTAATTGCTTCATATGCCTTCTTTGTGTTGACGGGAACCATTGGCTTCTGTGCTTGCTTCTGGTTTGTTCGGAAGATATATTCCTCTGTGAAGATCGACTGATGTAAAGAAGGGAAAGAAAGTGGGAATATGGTAGTAGTACGGAAAGAATGACTTCAGGATGGTTATGGAAGAGCAATTAGATCAGTTATCTCCTTATAGGAAGGATAAGAGCTTGAAACTGTATAAATTTTCCCAGCCTGGTTTTCATTTTCCGGTGGCTTGTATTTTATTCTTGTTCGACCTTCTTCAAACCAAAATCATTTCCATGGACTGTAAGATGTAGAAGAATTTCCACTTGAAGAGACCTTGGTTGTATTGAAACTCTTCCGATTATTTATTAGTACCAATGCAACTGTGGCTCGATAAATTTTGTTAATTTTTCTTTGCATAGTTATTATTTCAGAAGGCCCCCTCTTGATGAATGTTTCCTTTTTCTTTGGTTTTGTTATTCTTATCGTGTTCTATTTGAGATGTGGACGATACTGTTATCCAGAAAGGTGGATTTTGATGGAAGAGGGCAGACTTTGTAGACAGGAGCTAGCGTTAACTGTCTAGAGCTATGTGCATCACCTGTTGTCATGTTTATTTGTGCAATTTTTTTCGCTTTGTATGGTTGGAATGTTGTCAATTTTGATATGGTATTTTCTTAGCAGGTGAAATTTGATTTTCGGTGCTTGGTATATTCCCGAAACAGTTGCATAAGGTTATGAATGGGTAATTACCATGTAATGTCCACACCTTTTACTATTATTATGAAAAAAGTCTTTACCTTTTAATTTTTGATATTTTCACCCGTATATTCACTTGTAATTGCACAAAAGGTATTTTTTATTCAATTTTTTAATTAAAAAATGTGAAATGACGAATATACAATTCTCTTTAAATAAAACAAAAAGAAAAAAAGGAAAAAATAATTGCAATCATAGTCTCAAATTTTTAAAAAAGCATGAATGAGTTCCAAATATATTATTAAAACGATAATTAACACTTAATATTCATATCTTTCACTATGATTGCGAAAAACGTCCACACCTTTCATTTTTTTTTCTTTTGGCATTTTCACTCTTAATTACATCTTTAATTACTTAAACCATTATTTATATATGAAAATACGTAGTTCGACTTTAACAACACTTAGAGGGGAGGGGTGAATATGTGATTATGTAGAATTAAAATAACTTAACAATTAAATAGCAATAAGTCATTATTAATTATTTTCTAGATGGTTAATCATGCAATTCAATTATTCATATGTAGCAGTTAACTAACACAAGAATTGATCACGGAGAAACCCAATTGGGTAAAAACTCCGGGCACTTTGCTAGTCGACAATCCACTATAAACGATTTATAACTTATAGTCTACCAGACTAGATGACGACACATACTATCTGATCTCCTGACTGCAATTCCAACAGCTTTTCTAGATTATGTGCTCTTGCACCAATTCCCAACTACAGTTTCCAAAACTCTCCTGGATTGCGCTCTCCTACAGCAACTCCTAACTTTGTGAAATCGTCTATCTCATGTGGATGCACGAAGAACACCACGTTCTTCAACAACAGGAACTCCAGTCACATTTCCTTGATTTTTAGAAACTCTGACAGATATGAAGGAAGCAGCAATTTAGTATTTGGATATCGTGTTTTTCTCACCGCCAATAACAATCCACAATGAATAACGAAAGTTGAAATCTCAAAAGAGGAAAAGAATATAAAAGGCTAAGCGTTTGCTCAATGATCAACCTTGTAAAAAACGTTCTGTGGCGTTTGGATATTTATATGTAAGTTAGAGAATGAATTGGCTGGACAAAAAGCATTTAAAAAATGAAATAAAAATTTCCTGGATGACACTGTCGCTTGAATGAAGGGTGAGCGACAAGTTTTCGCTCGAGCGAAGGCGAGAGACGACAATCGGGCGATGAAGTTTCTGTTTCTAATGCTCAAACGAAAGCTTGGCGATAGTCTAGCGAAAATCAGAGCCTTTTTCCTTCATTTCCCATTCTCGAACCCTAGACATAAAATATCATAACTTTCACTAATTGCACACTACTCTTTGACTTTTTACAATATATCAATTTTAGTCATTTTTGTTCACATGCTTGCCAATTACATTAAATACCTAACAAGCTCCCCCTTTGACATTTTGTGACAAAATTACAATCTAAGTCAAGACAGTAGTAAAATAAAATTACAGACTTAAAATAACCGATACAACCAACAACTATCTTGAACGAATTCTGTATTTCATTTTTCAATACATGTTTCTTGAAATAGACAATTCAAATATCCGGTGTAAAATGTATGTAAAACAGTATTAAGTACATGAAAAATTCGAGCACTTCACATTGTAAAAGTGATTTAAGCAGTTAATAACTTATAATGCAACTTTTTAGTTTCAAATCACATGTTAAATTAAGACATAATACCAATGCAACCCAACATACCAAAACGAAACATTTATACTACTAAAACATTAAAACTTAATCTGGCAAAATTGAATTTATATTATATCACATAATCAAAACCAAAAGTTTTAGATACATCAAGTAGATAAAAATATGTACATCCTGTTAAAGTAAAAATATCTACTCCAAACTCCAAAACTATATTTACTCCCCCTTTTTGTCATGAAATGACAAAGGACCAAGAAATAACGTACAATAACCCAATAATGTAGGTGTTAGCAGTCATAAGTATAAGTAATCAACAATAAACCTTCCCACACATTTTACCCAAGTTAAACATGGAGTAAATTGTATAAGTGACCCATATGTGTAAAGTGCCACTAATTTTCTGGTAGTAGGACTTCAAATCTTAATTTTGTGAGAAAACATGCAAAACATCACTGCTAATAAGGATATTCCCCTACGTATGAAAGTCAAACCAAATAAAGCACATTAGAACCTATATATTAAAGCTCATTGTGTATAGAGAATTTCATTTCTCCCCTTGACTTTTGGCATATATTTTGCACAACCATGAAGCTCATAAATTTATTACTATTTTTTTCAAACTCTCAAGTGCAGGCTCCATTCCGTTAAGCAACTAAAATGACCACTGTAGCGAGATTAACTCAAATCAATTGACCATATGCACCAAGTTATGAAAAACCCTGCATGTTTAATCGATCAAGTCAAATAGACTACGAAAATGAGAATAAAATGTTGAGTTTTTTTGCTTTATTGTATATAATTTTTTTATTTTTAATCAGGAACAATCTTGAGCTTAGGTCTAATAAAAATGTCAATTCATGTTCAAAGTCACCCTACTAATATGCCATCCCAACACGCGGTAGAGTCCTACTAATAAGATCATAGTGTGTGCAGTGCAGATGATATATAAAGAGACATATACTAAGTACTCCATACATAATCTCAGCCAGCAATAGAAATTATGTTACAGCTCATCAAACAAATTCATGCTTGATCACAACCAACAAAATCAAGAGCAATGTACGTTAAGCTGTAAACAAAATGTCCCCTATGTATATAAATTAATTTTTTTTTAAAATTTAAAGCATGACTGTACTAAGTACACACAAAAAAAAATGTCAAACACTAAAAAATAAAAATACAAGGAAATAATAGTAATAAAAACGCATAAGTGTTCTCATAGAAAATAAACAAACACATATGATGCATGCATAAATCAATGTTACATAGTGGTAAAGTATGAGCATGCATCAAAAATACTTAATCAATGAGGCACACAAATACCAATAGCTGTCAGAAGAGATTTAAATCGAAGACCATCTAATGGCTTGGTAAATAAGTTAGCTATCTGGTTTTCTGTAGAGATATGTTCAAAAGTTACAAGATAAGTTTTCACAAGCTCCCAAATAAAATGATGTCGTATGTCAATATATTTGGTTCGAGAGTGTTGGATATGATTTTTGGAAGTATTAATGGCACTAGTGTTATCACAAAACACAGTCATTGTACTTTGCTCAATTTCAAAATCACCTAATATTTGCTTCATCCAAAGCAGTTGAGTGCAGCAACTTCTTGCAGCTATATACTCATCCTCTGCTATGGATAATGAGATAGAATTTTATTTCTTACTCATCCAAACAACAAGATTAGCTCTAACATAAAAACAACCTCCAGAAATATCTTTTCTACCATCGGTATTTCTAACCCAATCGGCATCGGAATAACCAGCAGGATCAAGATTAGAGTCCCCAGAGTACATGTTCCTATAATCTACAGTTCCATTGACATATCTAATGATACGTCGTACGACACTCAGGTGAGATTCCTTGGGATCAGCCTGAAAGCGCGCACAAACCCCTTCACTAAAGGCTATGTCAAGTTTACTAATAGCGAGATAAAGTAAAGTACCTATCATACTTCTGTAGAGTGTTTGATCAACACTCTGACCTGTAGGATCATGACCTAACTTGAAACTGGTGCTCATGTGGGTTCTAATGTGTTTCTTGCTATCTAAACCAAAACGCTTGACAAGATTTTTTGTATATTTCGATTAAGATATGAATAATCCATCATTCGTTTGTTTGACTTCGAGACCAAGAAAGTAATTTAATTTTCCAATCATGCTCATCTCAAATTCTTGCTTCATGTATTCAGTGAAATCATGAGCAAGAGAATCAACAGGAGAATAAAAAATGATGTCATCAATATGATCTGAGCTATGGTGATGGTTTCCTCAATACGTCTTATAAATAGGGTTCTGTCTGCACCATCTCTTGAGAAACCATGTTCCATGAAATATGCAGTAAGTCTATCATACCAAGCTTTAGGAGCTTGTTTAAGACCATATAAAACTTTATTCAACCTATAAACATAATAGGGATATTTAGGATCAATAAACCCTTTAGCTTGTTCAAAATAGGCTTATACCTGAAGTATTCCATTCAGGAAAGTACTCTTAACATTTATTTGATATAATTTGAATCCTACAGTGCAGGAAACAGGCATGAGAATTCTAATGGATTCAAGTCTTTCTACCGGGACAAATGTTTCATCAAAATCTACACCTTCAACCTGAGTATATCCTTGGGATACTAACCTAGCCTTATTTCTAGTTATAGTACCTTGATCATCCGTTTTATTCTTAAATATCCACTTAGTACCTATAACATTATAATCATCAGGCCTAGGAGCTAAATCCCAAACTTTGTTTCTTACAAATTGATTTAGCTCTCCATTCATCTCGTTAACCCAACATTTATCTCTAAGAGCTTCTTTGACTTTTGTAAGCTCAATTTGAGACACATATCTAGCATATGTCAAGTTGTTTAATAACCTCTTTTGAAGTCTCATCCTTTCTTCTAAATCACCAACAATATTAACTTTAGGATGGTTTTTCTTAACTCTGGATGAAGGTTCCTTAAGATGTTTATTTTTATCATCAGGTGTAGATTCCTTATTAGGGGTATCTAAACCATTAGTCGTGTGTGAGGGATGAGGAATTGAAGTGTCTTTAGGTTCAATTATCATGCCTGGATCAACTCTCAAGTGTTCCAGCTCTGCCTAATCTCCCCTTCACTACAAACATCATCCACAACTACATTGATGGATTCCATCACAACTCGTGTACGATTATTGTATACACGATAAGCTTGACTATTTTCGAAGTATCCTAGGAAGACTCCCTCGTCACTTTTGGAATCAAAATTTCCTAAATTTTCTCTGTCTATCATAATATATCATTTGCTACCAAACATACGAAAGTACTTGACAGTAGGCTGTTTACCTTTCTAGATCTCATAAGGTGTCATATCAGTTTTAGGTCTAAGATAAACTCTGTTTATTATGTGACACACAGTATTGATGGTTTCATCCCAGAAATGCATAGCTAGTCCTTTACCATGAAGCATGGCTCTAGCCATTTCTTGAACCACACAATTTTTCCTCTTAACTACCCCATTTTGTTGTGGAGTGATCAGCGAGGAGAACTCATACTGGATTCCCTCATCCAAGCAGAAGTTCTCAAGATTCGAGTCAAACTCTTTTCCATGATCACTTCGAATTCTTTATATGGTAAGCACAAACAGATGATAAGACCAAACACCTCAGTTTTATCCGTCAACAACTCAATTGATGTATATCGAGAAAAATCAACAATAACAACCAAGATATATTGTTTACCATCAAGACTTTCGGTCCTAGATGGTCCTATTAAATCCACATAGAGTAATTAAAGTGACTTGCTTGCCAAGATCTTAGAAGTTTGTTTATGAGACACTCTAAGCTGTTTACCTTGTTGACACGAGCCACATAAAATGGTATCAATATTTTCAAGCTTAAGCAAGCCATTAACAAGTTCCTTCTTAGGGAGTTTAAACAAATTTTTATGGTTCATATGACCAAACCGTTGATGTCACAGTTCAGTTGCGTTAATCTTAGACTGCTGAACACGTAGTTGAAATTAGGAAGAACTCCATAACAATTATCTGAAGTTCTTACACATTCGAGAACAATGTTACCAGTAGAATCATACATGGTACACATTTTTTGGACAAAACTGACTTCGAAATCAACATCGTATATTTGACGAATGCTTAACAAGTTGGACTTTAACCCTTTTACATATAGCACATATGAGATAGCAGGTAGTCCAGATATATTAACAACACATTTTCCTAAAATAGGTGCACTAGCTCCATCCCCAAAGGTAACCACACCGTCGTTCCAATTATCGAGAGACGAGAACAAGGCTTTGTCACCACACATATGTCTTGAACACGTACTATCAAGATACTACATAGAGTTATTTTGAACTTTAAGTACAACGTGAGCAACATATCAATTCAGCTGATCTTCAGACCTAGATAGGTCACTCTTCTTAACCCAGACCTTCTTAGAAGTTGAAGTGATTTTAGTTAACCAAGTCATCATCTCAATTAAGTGGCTAACCTGATTAGCGAGGAAGTTAACTGTACTCGAGACATCCTGACCTTTACTTCTAGTCGCGAGCTTACAACACTTAGGTATTGTGTGTCCCAGTATGCCACTACATTATCTAGTAGGGCTCGATCCTAAGTCATTTTTGCCATTTGATTCAGGATAAATAATTTTTCGAGCTTTGTAGGACGAACGTGGTCTTAGATGTGTAAGATTACCATTACGAATCTAATCCAGACCATGCATATTTCCAGAAATCTTAAAGGATGAAAAGAATATGAAAAGCCAAGTGTTTGTTCAATGATCAACCTTGTAAAAAAACATTCTGTGGCATTTTGATATTTATATATAGGTTAGAGAATGAATGGGCCAGATAAAAAGAATTTAAAAAATGAAATAAAATTTCTTGGATGATACTGTCGCTCGAGTGAAGGGTGAGCGACAGTTGGGCGATGAAGTTTCTGTTTCTGATGCTCGAACCAAATCTTGGTGATAGTCTAGCGAAAATCCTCGTCGTTTTTCCTTCCTTCCCCATTCTCGAACCCTAGACATAAAATATCATAACTTTCACT